>CM056380.1:96916238-96962430 GCA_029718625.1 Synaphobranchus kaupii
GCATTATGGCCAAAGTGTCACCACTCTGCAACAGGCAGTGGAGGGTTTATATAATTGTAATGACCATTCACAGAACTGTGTACCCATATTAACTCACTTGGTTCAAGCGCACTTTAAGCTCTCTCAGAATTTCACTAATGATATCATACTCAATAAATCATGAACATGCTTTTTTCTTGTTCCACAAACTCATACAAAGCAAAAATAATTATTATAGATAAATCACAAGGCTGCCATTTCAATTAAACATTCCATACAGACATAAGAACCCCTGTACCCCTGTAAGAAAACCCTGTTTAAAGAGCACAGTACCCTGCGGCAGTCAGAGACCACAGCAAGGTGACCGGTGAGTTGCAGTTTCATACTGAAAAAACGTGCTGTGGCTGTAAATGAAACGGAGGGATACAATGGAGAATTTGTAGCGCCATTTCTACCATATCGGCCCTGGACATTCTGCTCCCCTGGGCTGAAATATTACCATGACAAATTTTGTTGTTTCAAATCCATGAGGTAAACTGTCAAACAATTTGATCTCTCAATTTTCAGGCCAATTTTGAAAGAAAGCCACAAAAGCTACATTGAAAATACGATCTGTCATTATACCTGTGTAGGAATAAGGTTTGAGCAGGAGGTAATGGTTAGACATTACTCTTCCTAATGTTGGTGTTGACGGACAGGTTGCAGAATCAACAGTTTTTCAAATATAAGTCAGAATACATGTGCTGATATGGATGCCAGAGACATATCACCTTTGCCCATGACCAGGAGTAGAAAGCAGCCATTTTCACTGCACATTCATGCTAAAGCAAGTGTTTCAAATGCAGTAGAACAGTGTCCTTAAGCAGCAGTGAAGCCTGCATTAATTCTCACTGAGCAAAGGAGGAGTATTTACAGGTAAATCTGTTCAGGTAAATAAAAAAAGGCATCCCATCTCTTTTATACCAAGTTTAAATTGTAAGAGGTACCTACAGTCTACAAAACGGCCAGTGTATGACTGCTGTCTTTATAGTGAGTTTAATGTCTTTCTGAGAGGTGACATTATAAAACAGATGAAGAGATGAAACAGGAAATTCGCTGACCTGAAAAGGACAGCCCACCATCACCTCCATCTACTGCTCTTTATGCATTTACCCAGTGTTCAGTGCTCTTTATGCATTTACCCAGTGTTCAGTGCTCTTTATGCATTTACCCAGTGTTCAGTGCTCTTTATGCATTTACCCAGCGTTCAGTGCTCTTTATGCATTTACCCAGCGTTCAGTGCTCTTTATGCATTTACCCAGCGTTCAGTGCTCTTTATGCATTTACCCAGCGTTCAGTGCTCTTTATGCATTTACCCAGCGTTCAGTGCTCTTTATGCATTTACCCAGCGTTCAGTGCTCTTTATGCATTTACCCAGTGTTCAGTGCTCTATGCATTTACCCAGTGTTCAGTGCTCTTTATGCATTTACCCAGCGTTCAGTGCTCTTTATGCATTTACCCAGCGTTCAGTGCTCTTTATGCATTTACCCAGTGTTCAGTGCTCTTTATGCATTTACCCAGCGTTCAGTGCTCTTTATGCATTTACCCAGCGTTCAGTGCTCTTTATGCATTTACCCAGCGTTCAGTGCTCTTCATGCATTTACCCAGCGTTCAGTGCTCTATGCATTTACCCAGCGTTCAGTGCTCTTTATGAATTTACCCAGCGTTCAGTGCTCTTTATGCATTTACCCAGCGTTCAGTGCTCTTTATGCATTTACCCAGCGTTCAGTGCTCTTTATGCATTTACCCAGCGTTCAGTGCTCTTTATGCATTTACCCAGCGTTCAGTGCTCTTTATGCATTTACCCAGCGTTCAGTGCTCTTTATGCATTTACCCAGCATTCAGTGCTCTTTATGCATGATTGATTGATTGTTTGATTTTATTTGACATTTAGTTAAATACATGGAGTAACAGGGGTACGGGCATGCATCTCAAAGAAACATCAGGGATATACACAAAAAAGTCAAGACTTGTTTCCATTGTGGTCTTTGGTGTCAGACAGATAGACAATACAACCATAGAACAAGCACCAATACAAAGTAAACTACATTAACAAATCATTGGTTACTAAGATCGGACATTTCTAAGAGCCACATTTTGACTTTTTTCTTAAAAAGATAATGACTACTAGTACACTTTAACTGGACGGGCAACATATTCCAGTTTGTGGCTCCACCAAATTTAAAAGAACATTTACCCATTTTGGTTTTGAACCTTGGAAGGCACAGGTCAGCAATGCTGGCTCTGGTCTTGTGAGTATGCGTGTCACCACTCCTCTGAAAATGATTATTAAGATAATCAGGGGCTCTGTTACTATAAATGTTGTGGACCATGTTGAGCTGGAGTTGAACAAACCTAGCTTCCAGGTTTGTTCAACTCCAGGCATTTACCCAGTGTTCAGTGCTCTTTATGCATTTACCCAGTGTTCAGTGCTCTTTATGCATTTACCCAGTGTTCAGTGCTCTTTATGCATTTACCCAGTGTTCAGTGCACTTTATGCATTTACCCAGCGTTCACTAATTGTATGTCGCTTTGGATAAAAGCGTCTGCTAAAATAATGTAATGCATTTACCCAGTGTTCAGTGCTCTTTATGCATTTACCCAGTGTTCAGTGCTCTTTATGCATTTACCCAGTGTTCAGTGCTCTTTATGCATTTACCCAGTGTTCAGTGCTCTTTATGCATTTACCCAGTGTTCAGTGCTCTTTATGCATTTACCCAGTGTTCAGTGCTCTTTATGCATTTACCCAGTGTTCAGTGCTCTTTATGCATTTACCCAGCGTTCACTAATTGTATGTCGCTTTGGATAAAAGCGTCTGCTAAAATAATGTAATGCATTTACCCAGTGTTCAGTGCTCTTTATGCATTTACCCAGCGTTCACTAATTGTACGTCGCTTTGGATAAAAGCGTCTGCTAAATGAATGTAATGTAATGTTCAGTGCTCTTTTATCACTGGTGGCTGGTGGCATACATGGACAAAGTGACCCAGAACTCTCGGGTGATACTTTATAAAAAAAATAAATAAAAAACCCCCCATAGCAGCCAACATCTCTTCTCACACTCTGTCCATTTAACTGAGAACCACCACACGGGGGGGGGGGGGGGGTGTTAGAAAACCATTAGTCTAAGTGTTGTTATCCAGCATCATATGTAATGGTTTGCAACGAGTCTGTAAATGGGGTGTAACAAGCCTTCCCTTTGCACCGTGGCTCATCGTAAAGGAGCTTGTTAAGATCGGTCTGTGGAGAGACACCTAACAGATGCCTCTTACTCCAGGGGAACCATTGCAGTATTAGCCTTGGTATCAGTGGCAGCCACTGTTAGGCATCAAAGGGGTGGAACCTAAGTTGTTGCAAAAACCAAACTATAAACCCAATGAACTATAAACACAGGATGAAGATGATCTATTACTACCTACTAATAGTGGTTCTCGACCTGTTGTATCACAGATAATTCCTCTTTACTAAATCATGTTTCCTGCGGTGGCACAATATTTTTGCTGCTCATATATTAATTTATATTGATTAAAATAGAGACACAGCAGCAGCTAATAATGTACCCCCATAATGTAATTATATACAGTGAGCACCATAATTCATTGGACAGTGACACATTTTCTGTTATTTTGGTTCTATACTCTAGCACCTTGAGTTTGAAAGGATAAAATGAGGTTGAAGTGCAAACTGTCAGCTTTAATTTAAGGCTATTTTCATACATATCGGATGAACCGTTTAGAAAATATAGAACCTTTCATACATAGTCCCCCCCATTTTGGGTCATAAAAAAATATTGGACAGTTTAACATAATGTAGAATAAAGTAATAATTTTTTATATTTGGTTGCATACCCTTTGCATGCCATGACTTCCAGATGTCTGTGACCCAACAATATTAAAAGACTCTTGATATCTTAGTTGAACAAAGCCATCGGTCCAGACAACATGAGCAATCATGTTCTGCAACAGGCCCGGTTCTAGACTGTTTTGATTGGGGGGGCATGAAGAGATGTTGGTGGGGCACAAAGGGGAACGAAGTAGCGGGGGGTCTGGGGGTCCTCCCCCAGAAAATTTTGAGCCTTTTAAAACTTATTTCCTGCATTTCTACACAACCTCACACAGGGTATTTTCTAAAATAAAATGTTTAATCTATCGGAGAGAATCGCTGTGCATATAGCTGCCCTGGGCGAGTTGGAATCACGGTCGGGCTTGGAAGAGTTGCGCCCTGAATAAGGACATGATGACCTCTGTCTACCACCGGCTGACGGGGTTGTGCAGCGGTGATTCTCTAGCGGTTGCTACACGGGGGAATTGAATTAGAATAGGGGTTCAATTGGGGGGGGGGGGGGAAATCTGAAACAAATTTTTTTTTTTAAAACACGTAGGCTAGCCTACTTTAATCCATATCAAGAGCCGATGTAATGGCCTTCTCATGAGCAAGAATAACCAGGGTTTGCTTTCGCCCATGCAACATGGTATGGTGGAAGGGGTTAAAGATGCAAGATAACTTGGAGAAATAACTTGTTGCAGATGAAACCGATAATATCCAACCGATAATATCCAACGGTCACCTGCACATTTTCTCCTCTCGCTGAGATTACTGTTTTTGTACATAATCCCTGACAAAAATAAGCGCAATAAACAAAAATGTAACTAAAGTTAAACTAACATTTAGAACACTAATTTGCTTTGCCCTATGTGTGTGCAATCTGAGCCATCAGAGTTCATAGTTGTCATGGCAACACCCCCCCCCCCCCCCCCTCGGCATGACACTGAAGCTGCATCCCAAATCAGTTTTTGCTCCACCCTCGTAAACTTCACTTGCAAACTTCACTTGGGGGAATCCCTTTTGAGACCAGGATGTACCCTCGGTCTCCATTTTAAGTGTGAATCCAATCCGTTAGAAAGCCAAGTGAAGTTTGTGACATAGCCCCTCCACCCTGAACTTTTCTCAAGGGAACGAGTCTGCAAAAGAGTAGACTCTGCAAGCTCATATTACCCACAATTCACATCGAACGTCCTGTTCAGTGATAATCACGTCAATGTTTATCGCGGTATTATACATTAAAAGCGCATACAGAATGGAAAAAGGCTAATAAATACAGGTTAATCAAGTAGTAGTTTGCTATTTTGTATTTCATGGTTTAGCAAATTGTTTTATGCAGCAACAGTGTAGCGTACTGTGTGATGTAGGCTACCAGGTTCTCTATCTTAATCTTGCTTTTAAACGGATTATTAGGCTACTCGTGTCTAAATATTTTTCCGTAGCCTATAATTTCCCAGATAGCCAAACAATTTAATTTCGCAATAACCAAGACGAATAGGTAAATAAACTTGTACAGCATTTTACTAGGCTTTATCCACATTTGTGCTGACGCAAAATGCGTTAATTGACTATGTCATGCGAAGTGATCAATGAACAGCACATATTTAGGTAAATTCGTTTTTCTAGCTTGAAAGCATGCATTGCGCTAAACGCTGGTTCCAGCAATTTAAGAGGTTTTTCTTTCTTAAGAGGTATGCTTTCTAATGTATAAATCGTTTTGACCAAATCGAAAGTCTTAAATTACATTCTTTAACGTGATGAGGAAAAACGCAATGCTAACGTGCAACTCACAGAAAACGCTGGGATTTTTTGCCAGTCAATTATTCAGAATTATTGCCACCCTTATTAAACAATCTCACGTTAGTAATCTCTTTGTCATTGTCATTTGTTAATCATTAGCCTATATATAGGCTAATTGATTCAGGGACTTTGTTTGATTGACATAAGCAAGCAAAATGAACGGAAACAGGTTGAGAATATGTTCGGTTTAAATGCTTTATTCCAGCGCACGGACTGTCCTACATATGTAAATGCTACACGAATTTATGACATAAAGAAATATGCTTCCCACAAAACTTGCTGTATTTATTGATATTTGTTATTCAGTAAATCAATTGCTTGACTGATAATTAATGTAAACAGGTTGAGAGTTTCATCCGTTTAAATGTAGTCTACGGTGACAGGCGTTTTACATGATCCGAGATCCCACGATACGCCACTGTGCAGCAGCGCGGTTACTTCCGAGTATAGATGGGGGTGAAGTGCGTCTCAATTCAAATAACCCGCTCCGCCCTCGCTCCCTCCCACTCGCTAAACGCAAGTGTATACTCTTGTTTTATTGGTATGTGCGTCACATCCTCCCAAGTGAAGTTTGCAAGTGAAGTTTACGAGGGTGGAGCAAAAACTGGATTGGGACGCAGCCTGAGACTCCGAGAGACACGGTGCAGCGGACGGGTCTGCTTCAGAGCTCTGTGTGTTTGTGCCTGAACACGACGAGAAGAGGGGGAGACTTTGGAGGCGGGCTGTAGGCTGCCCACCCAATCAGAAGTTAGAAACGGTACTGGTATTTTCTGTGCTATTTTTTCATTGGCTGTACAAAATTTATTTATTTTCTTAACTTTTGATTGGGTGGGCAAGACGCACGTTTGGGTGGGCTGAGCCCACCCCTGCCCATAGCTACCGCCGGCCTTGTTCTGCAATCTTGTCATAAACAACTGGCACAGGTTTTCTGTGACCTGTTCAACCGCTCACTTGAGGAGCACATAGTTCCAGCACTATGATGCTCTCCTGACACTGCTTCACCTGGTCCAATCCCATCTGGACACACCAAAGTCCTACATCAGACTGGTGTTTGTAGACTTCTCTAGTGCGTTCAACACAATCCAACCACACCTAATGGCTAAGAAGCTGCTGAAGATGAACCTCAACCCTCATCTTATCATCTGGGTAATGTCCTTCTTAACTGACAGACCTCAGTGGGTTAGATATAAAGGCCACTGCAGCACCGCCAAGACCATCTCTACTCGCTCACCACAAGGCTCGGTAGTTTCTCCAGTGTTATACACACTCGACACCGATGACTGCTAAAGCAACTGTCCTGAGATCACGTTCATCAAGTACTCAGATGACACAGTAATTGTGGACTCATCCAACTCTGATGACAAGCTTCAATCTGCTGTCAGCCAGTTCCAACAGTGGTGTGAAGTCAATTTCTTGGACTTGAATGTGGAGAAGACTAAAGAAATCGCCATCGACTTCCGGCATGAGCCATCCCCGCTGAGACCCCTT
Source organism: Synaphobranchus kaupii (assembly GCA_029718625.1). NCBI lineage: Eukaryota > Metazoa > Chordata > Actinopteri > Anguilliformes > Synaphobranchidae > Synaphobranchus > Synaphobranchus kaupii. The sequence continues at coordinate 96,923,366 of CM056380.1, forward strand.
ACCATCGGAGCAGTAACAGTCAATATTTGAAAGTAATTTAATTACTTTAATATGAAAAAAATGGAAAATTTAAAAAATCCATTGCAAATCTGTCTCCATCCCAAACAAAACACACACAACCATACCATACACCTAAACACACACGCACACAGGCATGCCGGCATGCACACACACACACACACACACACACACACACACACACACACACAGACAGACAGACAGACAGACAGACAGACAGACAGACAGACAGACAGACAGACAGACAGACAGACAGACAGACAGACAGACAGACAGACAGACAGACAGACAGACAGACAGACAGACAGACAGACAGACAGACAGACAGACAGACACACACACACACACACACACAAACTAATAATCATGGGATGCTGATTTAGACCCACACTCTTCATTACCTTGCCTAGACCTCTCGTTTTCCTGGTCGTTCTTGCATTGGTGCTGTCAGCAGGCGCGTGACAACACTGGCAATCACTCAGAGCAATGCGCGCTGACAGTGACACACTGCAGCGCCATTAACGCACACAGGAGTCTCCCACCTGCTTCATTTCATTTAGGTCAGGCCAGCAGGGAGCAGGATTTGCAGGGAAACAGGGAGAGCAGCTGAAACTGAATTTCTCCTATACCATCCATCAACATGTTGATTGGTCCCAAAAAAGTCATAAATGCAGCTTTATTTTTTATTAGATTTAAAAATAAGGAAGTGCCTGGGCAGGGATTGCTTTCTTAATTCAGGCTCCCTCCCCACCTGTGCTATAATGATTACACCATGAAATATGGAGAACCACCTTGTGTGTCATTTCTGCAGTTAAGAGCTTGGCTCACACCTACTAAAGGACTACACGTTCATTCTCCTCAGGCAGAATCAACGGAAAGCAGACAAGAGCCTGGGACATATGAACTGATATCAGCAATAACAATGGCATTACACCGCTCTGAGCTCCCTCCACCCGAGCCATAATGGAAGCACTTGAAGCTCACCCCACTCTCACTAAAGGGATCTCTGGGCACGTGACGCTGTCCTACCTGTGCCGTTATGGCTTTAATTCTGCCTCCTACTGTGATTGTTGAGCTAAGAGGTTGCTGGAGGTGTTGTTAGTCATATGCCCCACAGACTAATAGGAATTGCCGTGAATGTGCATTATGACTACGAGACATTGGATCCAGAGCACAATTAAATCAAGTCCACACATGAAGAAGAAAGGTCAAATCTAGAGTAGCTATACATGCAAGTGAACAAAAGCCAGGTCTAATAAGGAATATACTAAAAAATACAGGTCTAAATAAGTATATAGTGTGATAATAAGGAGACAATTACAATTACACCCACTTGGCAATAAAGTGATTCGTTGTAAAATGCGCGATTGCCAATCACATTACTGGAAAGGATGGCCTGCACCCCCCAGGAGGAGCAGTGGTGTGGGAAACGGTCCATGAGATGGAAGCACTCTTAGGAAGACAGGAAACAGGAAGTGTAATCTGAGGAGTGAATGGCCAACTAATCAGGGAGGAATTATCAGATGGACTGGTCTGGTTTATCTTCTTTTAAAAAAAAAAATTAATTCATACATTTAGTTCAAAATGAGAAAATGTGTTAATTAGAAGTAGGTCAACAAGGGTTTCACAAGCTGAATAATAAATGCTGGTATTTGTCAAGCTGCATATGTAATTCTACATTGGTAATTCATGCGTAAACTGCTTATCTCTCTCCTCTTTCACATCTCCTTAATAGCATACCTTACTTACAGGCTCAGTATGAAGACACACAATCACCAGGCCATAATATCTATATTTATTGGTTACAATATTATATTGTTTATTATATTACATTGCATCTATTATTTATCAAATAAACATTTCACATGATATAGGCTCAATTAGATCAATTACCAATTATTGAGTTTAAAAAAATCTCACCTGCAGGGATGCTGAGCGGTGGACAATACGTGGCTCTGGGGAACACATAAGTGCATTTTAAAACATTGCCATTAAACATCGCCATGGACATTGGTGTGCACACAGCAACTGTACACGCATTCAGCTGCCATGCTTTCTAATGTGTCCTACAATGAAATTCCCCACAAATATTCACCGCACAGGTGTTAGCAATTTGCATTTTAACAGCGCATTGTGAAGCCTTATGTTCCATTATTACTGGGATACCAGACCCTGACATTAGGGGAACAGCAGCACTGCAGCCCACATACCATATACTGGAAGCCATATACTTATATAGCCATGGAACTGTTGCTATTTCCCAAGGGCCGCACTAGAGGCAACCAGAGTGGTGGTGTTTCCCCTTCAAATTTCCCACTGTAGGCCACTTTCCCAGTACATTACATTTATTTAGCAGACACTCTTATCCAAACTCACAATGAAAGAGACCATAAGTGCGTCCACCATAGTTATGTAAGCAACAGTGCCAGACAGTGAGTGTAAGTGCAAAATCAATAAAGCAAGTTAATTTATGCCAACCTAAAACCAAAATACACACCAGATTAATTTAGCCAACATATATTGCATGCAAGTAAAATAGGAAATGGTCTGCCCTAGCTTGAGATAGAGGAAAGGAGAGGAAAAGCTGAGTATTGCAAGCATAGAAGTATCATGAGAAACCATGGGAAGAGATGACAGAGCCAACAGATTGCATGTACAGTCAGAAGAAGAGGGGCCTAGTATGAAACCTTGGGGGACACCTGTAGGAAGACTATGGGGTCTCGACAAGCCACTATCCCAAAACACCCTAAAGGAGCATCCAGAGAGGTAGGATTCAACCCACTTATAAGCTGTGCCCAAAATCCCAAATATGGCAGGGTAGAGAGGGGAAACATGTCAACTTTGTCATAAACTGCAGAAAGGTCCAGGATTAGAACAGAAAAGAGGTAAGCTGAGTGAAGTGCTTCATCGTAGTGGAGAGGACGGCAGTCTCTGTGGAGTACAGCCCTGAAGCCAGAAGCCTCGGTTAAGAAGGTTATGCTGTGAAGGGAAGTGAGAGAGTTGGTTAGCTGAAGTATGCTTGAGGGTTTTAGAGTGAGGGGAGCAGAGAGAGCAGGCATCCATTCTGGACAGTAGAAATGTAATAAAGGTGTGACTTGAAGACTGTGGATGCACAACCAGTAGAAAGCTATGAATTTATCATGGAGGAGATGAAGGGAAGAACAGTGGATGGGGTAGTCTGAAGAAGAAGAGAGGGAATGGGGTCATCTTTGGTCAATGTGACATCAATACATTAGTCAATCACTCACCAGAACCTCTTATCCAGATAGTTGCCAATTGGGCAGACCTGTACAATACAGGTCTCTTCTCAATTTCCTACCTTAATGACTGCACCAAAGGAAGGTAGAAAAAAATAAAAATAAAGCTAAGTAAATAAATACAAGAATAATTAAATAAACAAATAAAGCCTCCCTAGCCTCACTCCCACTGACATGGAGGGGCCCATGAATCTCAGCTTTATATCTATGCAACATGAAATCCAACAAGATTACCTTTTAACACTTTTAGTATTGACGGTCCTGCGCTCCTTCATGAACATAAAAAGATTACCTTCAGCCAGTTATGAATTGATCGATCACATTTTATTTAAGTAATAATCTCTGATCATATTGTTTAAACAATATTAATAAAAGTGGATGTAATTGACATAAGAGATGGCCTGGTAGAAAAGCTTACGGTTATACACAATGCAGGGATATACTATATACAGTATAAATTATCTTCTAAAGTTTAATAAGGACAATTTCCCCCATTTTAATTTACTAGAGGGCATCCTTTTTACTTAGTTCAGTGCGTAACATAATCAAGCTGACTTGAGAGAAGCAAAACAGTTTAATCCATGTATCCTAATAATTTGCCGTCATTCCACAAGTAACAAATAGAGCTACCCGTTTAGCAGGTTTAGCAGAGAATGCTGGGAATTCTGAGAAGAGTTCAATGAGGACATAACGAGTCTAACTGGACAGTTCAATGAGGACATAATGAGGCTAACTGGAAAGGACGGCCTGCACCCCCCAGGAGGAGCAGTGGTGTGGGAAACGGTCCACGAGATGGAAGCACTCTTAGGAAGACAGGAAACAGGAAGTGTAATCTGAGGAGTGAATGGCCAACTAATCAGGGAGGAAAATTCCATTCTTTAACACTGTAAAGAGAGTGGGAGGAGTCCTCTGCTCCAGCCAATGGGAGGAATTCTGCTCTGTCCTTGAAGGCAGCATTATCTTCTCACTGACCTGGCTCTCTGGAGGAGAAACTGAAAAATTACATTACACACAAGCATGTGTGTGCGTCATATATGCAGCAGGAAGAACACACATATTCATTCAAAATATTGAGTTTGTTTCCATGTGTAATCCAAATATTATTCAATGAACATGGTATCTTCCCTATTAAAGTGTTTTCCATACATACTGTATATACTGTATATAAACGTATGCACACACACACACACACACACACACACACACACACACACACACACACACACACACACACACACACACACACACACACACACACACACACACACACACACACACACACACACACACACACACACACACACACACACACACACACACACACACACCACACTGAGAGCCATTCCTCAAGCACAGCCCCCGCCCTGTAGCCCTTGCTCCGAAAATGCCACAGAACACAAAGAGGGGAAAAAACATGTGACAGGGTCACCATACGAGCCCTCTGCCCCTTCAGCAGGAAGTACACCAAGGCCCCGCCCTTCAATAGTGGAAGTAAATGGTGCACACAGGCATCAAGGACCCCCCCTCCCTGCAGCAGGAAGAACACAGTACAGTGTTGCCAGATGCCTGAATAAATTTCCCCCCAAAAATTATTTAAAAAATCCCACATCTTCAATTGAGTCCCATACAATTTTATCACAATTTCCCCCCATACCTCCTTTTAAAATCCCCCATCTATCATTGACTCCCATACATTTTTTCTTTAAAAATTCCTCCATTCATTTTTTAAATCCCCTACATTTAGGGTAAAATCACCCAGTCTGGCAACCCTGACAGCACATATTGTGCAGCAGGAAGAACACAGCACATATGCATGGACAAACATGATCCATTTTAGATGGAGCAGCATTGCCGGTTGTGGCTTTTTCACAGGCGGTTGCATGATAATCAGTCCATTAGTCCATTGAAGTTAATTTGAGCTCATTGTTCTATCAACATCTGATGCCACCAGAACTTTCATGTACAACTACCTGGTATACAGTGTACATGTGCACATTGTGAAGGAGCCCCAGCCCTTTCCCCACACTGATTCAATATTGCTTTAAAGCTATTATAGCAGCAGTTGCTGTGTCTGCATGCAGCATTCTCTCTCAAATCGAGTTTAAGAGCAAACTGCCTAATGGATTTAGGCTTTCCAAAGCGGTGAGCTTCTCCTTATGAATGGCTACACCTCCAGCAATGAAGCTTTCAAGAGCTCAAGTCTTCCTCTGCATCGACCTCATGCCCGAAAGACATCTCCTTTTGGTAACAGTTCAAACGGCGCTGGTAATGTCATGATGCTACAATGTTTATAAGATTATCAGCGGCTGTCCTCTTAGTGCCCTGACTCTCTCCTCCTTTGTCTCCACAGCCACCGGCCTCCTCCCCGTTCAGAAACTCACCTCCACTTAACCTCACATAATAAAATAAGACCAATGAGACAGAACCCCCAGACATGGGCAGCCACACAAATGCCATTTTGACACAAATATGAAGTAATGCCGTCTTCTCTGCCTCGGTGACTGGACTGCAGGCAGTGTCCACTCAAACACATCCACAGTAAACATATCCATCAAATGTTCTTTACAATAGACAAATAATGGCCGGTGCGCTACGAAAGACCTCCATCATGGCCGGTGCGCTACGAAAGACCTCCGTCATTCATTCAAAATTGGCGCATTGTGTGCGCTCAACGTCCGTGCCACATCGGGTCATTCATGAACTCCCCACCACCCACAAACATGGACTTCTCTTTAAACAGGTAGGTTACCTGATGATTCTTTCACAGTAGCTAATCATCGCTCTTGCACAAAGAAACTGGGACAGGGACAATGCAAAGGACTGGCGTCCTTTCTCTATGGATACAATGGCTAATTATAGGCAGTCCTGTAGGACTGACGGCAACAGCGCACGGGCATGATACCATCGATACCGTACCGTGAGGCGCATCACTACATCAAGACTAGGCGCGTGTTCGCAGGTAAGCCACATGGCGGACCCTCGGCACAGCGTTTTTCATTCATTTGTATTAGCTTACATTTGTTGATTGCTTCCTCCCGAGTGGTGGCTTACACTAGTTTACAGCACTGCGGGTGTTGGCAGTTGGGTGTTTTACGCAGTCGTAAGCCACAGTTGCACTGATGCTATTCCGGGGCACGGACCTATGGGCAAAGAAATACGGACGGGAAGGAGGAGGAAAAGAAAAGAGAATGGTTGTGAAGATGGCCAGCCAGGCGTGAAGGGTAAACGTGGTGCGATAGCGGGAATATTAGTCATCAGTTCTCATCGGCTGTCACAGGAGACCAAGTTCTCATTAAGCAGCAGAAAATGTGTTTCTTATTCCCTGTCCCAGCACACACAGACACACACGTAGGCACACGCACACACACATATGCTGATGTACCAAAAATTAAAATTCTTTAATTCTATCAGCATGTAATTAGTTGGCAGATTGTTCCTAGGGTTTCTGTAATTGCATCCATTTATTCTGCTTCTGGTGACCTTAGACCTTTGAGGACTCTGATGGTTGCAAATTGCAATTAATATGGGTGGGGGTGGACAAAGGAATTAATGACACAACTGGGCTCACATTCATGTCTATTAAGGTATCTGATCTACAGTGCATTTCCCGTTAAATGATGAAGCATATAATTTCGTTTTACAAAAAATAAACTGTTAAAGGGCACTTAGAGATGAGAATGATGGGTAATTTACCTTTTACAAATTTATATTTTTTAATCCAAAGGCATCTTCTAGTTAAAGTCAATGACAACAGGGAAGAGCGTGGCATGACATTCGGAGCACAAGACGGATGACAACTCCAGGACATTTTAGATACTGAACTTCAGATGTTCCAGGGAATATGTTTTAAAATACAGCACGGCTCTATGGGTCATCTTATCTACCCGCAATTCAGAAACACTCGTATGCAACACAAAAAACACAATATGGATGCTGAGATATGCACACATTTTCATTTTAGACATACAGGTACATATAAAAAAAAAAACACATTTACACACTTAAATACATATACTCATTCACACGCAGATGCACGCACACGCATATACACACTCAGGCATTCATACGAACACACGCACACAGAAGGGTAACAACGGAGTTTCACTGTGGCGGCAGTGTAGTATAATGGTTAAGGAACTGGCCTTGTAACCGAAAGGTTGCAGGTTCGATTCCCAGGTAGCACACTGCTGTTGTACCCTTGAGCAAGGTACTTAACCTGAATTGCTTCAGTATATATATCCAGCTGTATAAATGGTTAATATGTAAAAAATAAATGCCTGTAATGTCACTGTGTGTCAGTGTTAAAAACTAGGGAAAGCCAGGCTCCACATAAGACTCGGCTGTATACTTCGCCATCATTATGCATTCAGTTTTTAAAAAAACGTTTTAAAAGTTTTCATTAATGCCTGAGGCACACTTGCCCCACAATGCATCCATGCAACAATTTTAAACGTACAAAAACAACAAGAACAAAGGCAGTATGAGTGTGTAATGTCACGCTTCAGCTTTTTGAAGAGCAGAACGGCAAATGTCATTCCACCGAAAGAGAAACATCGAGATCAATTCCAATTTGGGAGAAACGTCTGGTGGATAGAAAGACGGTGTCTGTTGGGTCATTTTCCCATCTCTGCAGAGGAACTCTTAACTGCTTTTATATCTAATTGCACGTCTTTTAGTGCCGTTTCCTGTGAGGTACCGAGCCATTATCAGTAGAGCCATATTCACCATCGCCTCATTATTAAACCACTATCGCACACAGGGGCTGTAATCTCATCAAAACGTAGTCACCCGACCACTCATAATTACAGGGGAAATGATGAACCAAATTAGAAAATAGCTCTTACTTTAGTAAAATTAAAATGAAGGAGGGACATGAAACCAACTTGACAATCAGTAGTTTCTTTCGAGAACATTAAAGGACAAGGATGTCTCGGCTTTCTTTCTCATACTGCAATTATATCTCAGATACTTACAGATGGGGTTCAGGGCATTCTAGAAAGAGACATCAGATGGAGAAATAGTTCACTCAATATTATGAGCGTTCACACTGCCCTCTACAGGAAAATTGGTGTAAGCACAGTTTCTGAAATTAAGTATACAGAAGAGAATGGAAAGCACAGTATGAAATGCACAAGGCTCTCTGGGTTAATTAAGGACTATCAGGAGCCAAAATACAGGCCACATGCAATATTCAGTGTTACTCAAAATAATCTTGAAGCTATGTGAAGCAATGACAACACAATGGAGAAAGACAATAGGAGCTGAGCTATTCAATAATTAAATTTTCACTAATGTGAATTCAGCAAAAGTCATTATTGTCAAAATGAAATTTAATGCACAATACAAACCTTCTGAAAACATCAACAGACAGGAATCAGGACAGGTTTCAAAAGATGGTTTTGTAAATCTGTCCAGAGTCAGAAATTAATTGAAAAGCAACTTCACACACTCCGGGCCTAGTGTCCCATACTAACCCCCACCATTACTAAGGCTATGGGCTGTGGGAAATGCCTCACTGCTTTCAGAGGTATCTGAGTGACTGAAAACATCCAGACTGTCTGTATGTCCGTCCCTGTGCAGGGACAGAAACATCTTTGTTACTGCGGAGGAGGCAGACTGACTTCTCTACGCCTACCCACCAGATATCCCGCAATTCTCTGGGAAACAGGGCGGTCAGGTGGTGTGTTTGTAGAAAGACAGCATGTCGTCCAGGCTGTGTGACGGGGGAGGGGCCTGAGGCTGGTTTGTTGTTTGAGTCCCTGCCGCCTGCTGGGACTGCCCTGAGCCGCTCTGGCTGGATGTAGCCCCGCCCTCACTGGCCTGTGCTCCTGACCACTGGAAGGTAAACTTGTGTTTGCCCCCCTCCGCCCCCTGGCTGTGACTCGGTCTCCTCTCATCGCTGAAGTATGCCGAAGGAGGAGCGAACTCCGCCTCCCGCTCGTCCCTCCGTTTGCTGGTCCACTGGCCAAGAACAAACTCTGAAATAGGAAAAAAAATGCTGTCAGAGCATTGAATTTAAATAATTCCATTAAGGGGGGGGCGGCGATCTGATAGATTTATTTTTTCCTGAAACAGAAAACACCATTGCAGACAACAGAACCACTGTACCTCTGATTCCATCTAGTGATAAAATATTGTTATTGCACCCAAGGAACAAGCTATGCAAACTGAAACCAGTCAATTTTGGGTGAATGAACAAACAGAAGTTGACTTTACAGGAAAATAGGAGCCAAAATACAGGCCACTTGGATGGGAGACCTCTGGGGAAAACTAAGTTGCTGCTGGAAGTGGTGTTGGTGGGCCAGTAGGGGGCAGTCTTCCCTCTGGTCAAAATAAAAACCCCAATGCCCCAGTGCAGTGATGGGGACACTGTGCTGTAGGAGATGCCGTCTTTCGGATGAGACGTTAAACCGAGGTCCTGACTCACTGTGGTCATTAAAGATCCCATGACACTTATCGTAAAGAGTAGGGGTTTCCCCGGTGTCCTGGCTAAACTCCCAACCCAGGCTCATTCAATCTGTCACCTAATCATCCCCCAGTTTAATTGGCTAAAAAAATTATTCTCTCCCTCTCCACCTCAGCTGATGTGTGGTGAGCATACTGGCGCAAAATGGCTGCCGTTGCATCACCCAGGTGGGTGCTACACATTGGTGGTGGTAGAGGCGAGTTTCCCCCTCATCATTGTAAAGCGCTTTGAGTATCTAGAAAGGCGCTATATAAATGCCATACATTATTATTATCATTAATAAAACTCTACTTGCATCAAACCTGACATATTGTATCCATGCCACATAAGGTTACTTTGTTTTTAATCTCAGACCAGTGATACCATCTGGGTTTGAGTGAAATTTGTCTTTTTGCACAGTCCTGGAGAATGGGAAAAAACTGTTCTGTGAGGTGAGGCATTCGCCACTGCCCTTGTATCTCCTCTACCGGAAATTACCTTTGCCCCTGTCCCAATCTCGGATGTGTGGTACGCCGGGCCTTGTGTCTCTCCTTTCCTGGATCTCCACCACCACCTTCTTCAGTGCGGGTGCCACAGGAGGTTCCTCTGCCGCAGGCAAGGGCCCCACCAAGTCCTCCTCCTCCTCTTCCCCTGTTACAGAACAACACAAACCAAGGGCTGTTTCAGCGCTTAACACAACAAAACGTACCCTCAGACCCCCAAGGGTTTTCACGTCTTTGTGTGAGTTTTTAGTTATTAACGCGCCGCCACCTTCTCTTATAATTATGTTAGTTTCTGCAGCCCTTATGTTTGAATAGCAAACCGTGGCACGTCTAAAAGCCAGTCTCACCGGCGTTCTCCTCAGCCGCCAACTCGTCCACTGTCCCATCTGGATTGGCGCTCTTCATCTTTCTCTGCCTCACTTTGGCCAGTCTGGCCTTTAGAAGGGCCTTCCTCTTCTCCTTCAGCTTATCTCGTTTGGTGCGCTGGTCGGTCGTCTGCAGGAAGCCAACACAAACGCGTGTTGGAGCACCTGGACCTTACCCCTCACCTCGACAACCGCGCCCTGCATGCACATCCTCTCCAGACCGAGCGAGCGACTCACCTGGTCTCTGAGCATGTCCAGCGTGTCCCGTTGTTTCTTACGCAGTGCTTCATCCTGAGCGAAGGCGAAATAACCCACGCCCAGCTCCCGAGCCTCTGAAACCCAGATACACAGGCCCATTCAAAACACTAAGACAACAACAACAACCTGAGGCACTCAAGAGACACCGAGACATATTCAGCATATCATAAGCTGCGTAGTCCATTCAGCAGGCCTAGGCTCTTCACTGCCGATTCTTGAACACCCCAAGGTCTGGACCTCTGCCAGCTGACCTGGCAAGCTATTCAATTAATTAACTCTTGGTGTGAAGAAAAAAAACAAAAAAAAAACCTCTTATGTCAGTAAGACATTTTCAATTTTTTCCCCCCCATTTGACCTTTATTTTAATTTTGAGCTATGATCCCTTATTCAGTTGATAGAACTCAAAAACACCCGTTTTGCACATCACCGTGGTTAAAGGGATAGTTCGGAATTTTGGACATAAGGTCTCAATTACGACTTACCCATGATGTAGTTGATTGATGGAAACCATTTTCAGCTAATTCCATGCTGTCCCTTCTTATGGACATACACACGTTGCTAATGCTAGCGCAACTCTAAGGTAACCGGTAGCATCCACTACCAAACGCACTTAAACACTCCACAGTGCACCCAAAGCAAATAAAATACGACGACAGTCTATCAGGGTTATTTTGAGTGTTTACACCATCATTTCTGAAGTCAAATTATCGTTGAATCCTTTACTTTGTGCTGACCTATATTCTCTGTGGAAGTACGGCGGCGGAGCGAACGTGGCCATTGCAACTTGTTGCTCTTCTTTGCTGTTGTAGTCGACCAGTGCCGGCAATACATTCGTAGATAATGTAAAGTATCGCTCCCCAGATAGACTGTCGTCGTATTTTATTTGCTTAGGGTGCACTGTGGAGTGTTTAAGTGCGTTTGGTAGTGGATGCTACCGGTTACCTTAGAGTTGCGCTAGCATTAGCAATGTGTGTACGTCCAAAAGAAGGGACAGCATGAAATTAGCTGAAAATGGTTTCCATCAATCAACTACATCATGGGTAAGTCGTAATTGAGACATTATGTCCAAAATTCCGAACTATCCCTTTAAGGGTTACCCGACTAAAAATAAAATTTGTGCAACAATGCGACAGCATAACCATCCCACCTTGATCAAAATACACAACCCAGGTCAATGACCATCTAACATTACAACTACCTCACTGGTTGGTTTCGCCTTCCTCCCTCCTCCTCCTCTCACCTTTGTCTCGGATGTCCTCATAATGCAGTGGCCCCACTGGCCTCTTCATCGCCTCCTCTTCCTCCCTCTCCCACTCCTGCCGCTGCAGTTCTCTGCGCATGTCCTCCGACAGCAGAGTTTTTCCACCTGGTTCACTCCTGTACAGGAAGCAGGAATAACACATTCATCCCAGATGAATGACTCTTACAGTGATAATCGACAAGCAGTCCAACCACACTCATCCCAGATGACGACTAGTACCGTTCAACTGCACAAGCGGACTGCTGACTTTATTGTGCTAAGCCGTTTTAATTTGTTAGGACTGTGTAAGGCACGGAGAGGTAAAGGGTTACATGCCTGTGCTTTTTCCCCTCCCTAGTTTTGTGTTTAGTTTTGCTTTGGGCACTGCTTGTGTTTGTTTCCTACAGGTGGAGGTGAGGACGCCATGGTCCCGTTGTGGAGATCCTGGTTGGGAAACACACGCTGTTGCCTGGCAACTCTCTTCAGGAGACGGGTGGACCTAATGACGCTGTTGACCATCGCCTAGCAACCGGACTGGAAGATGCCTGCAACTTGGGATGCAGAGGACCAACGTGGAGCAGCAGAATTAAAATATGCGGGACTATAAATTCTGATGATTTTTCTTTTCTCACAACACACTTGCTACATCACCTGCTGTCAAAACAGATACTTCTGTTTAGCTCTAGTAAATTACTTTGGAGAAAGCACGCAGGTTGCAACTGGTCGTCAGTAATTAGCGCAATTCCTCTTTTGGAACACTTGCAAGGGACTTCAGCCTGGACTTTCAAGGACAGGACCGTTTACACTTTGGTGTGGGTTCTGGACCTGCACACTAGCTGCCGGGTGATGTCAAGCAACCTGCGCTTGTGTATATAATGATAAGAGCGTATTGCGTCTTTAGGATAGGTAACTCCCTTTTGTGTCCGCTATAATAAAAGCCCGTTTGTCTTTTTTATATCACCGTGTGGTCAACAGGGTTTTCTTTTATTTGGGGCTGTGGTGGATTAGTGTGACAACCAGTATCGTCTCCATTGTTATTGTAAAACTGGGGAGTTTTTGGGTCATAACAAAAAGCACAGCATCTTCCAACTAGCCATGGATCAGGCCTCGCTCATTTAGCCAGCCAGCCATATACATGTCTGAAAACATGTTTTAGAGGAATGCCTGCTGTATGCCAAATAAATACCTGCTGCTTTTCATTATTTCTCTTCCGGCATAGCACAACAAAGGTAAGAGTATGTGAAGTATAATGACTGGAGGGATGCTAATGGAGCACAGAACTAACACAGAAAACTCTCTGCAATTCAGCCTGCTTTCTCTCATCACCTCTTGCCATGGAGGTCCTGGTCCATCTTCTGAAACTGTGGCAGATCCTTCTTCATGCACTTGCGTGAGCGTCCCAGGGCATCCACGTAGTCCACCCTGAGGAGACGCAAGGAAAACGTTATGAGAGTGAGAGAGCCTACAGCCTTGGAGTATCTGGGTGATGTTCGAAAGGGACCGGACTTTTGTTGCTTGTGTACACCAACCATTCCTCGTCAGGGTTCTGGGGGGGAGGGATGGGTGTCTGATCTTCAGAACCCTCTCCTCCCTCCATTGCTGCACTTGGTCTCTCTCGTTGTGCCTGCAGCTCCCTCTTCTGGTCGATGATCTTCTGCGTGAAATCCACCAGGAACAGGCTTTCCGTTTCCTCATCTGACAAAAACAACAGAATTTTATTACCTCTAAAAGCACTATGACAGGGATTCTTCCACCTTTGAAAACCCATTGTTTAGGCTACTTCAAAATCATGAGGTTGAGGCAAGGAATATAATTTTCATCAGAAAATCTCCCCTCCCATGAACACTCACAAGGTAAATGGACTAGATGGGTGTCACACACAAAGAGCCCAAAACCGAATTCAAATCAAATCAAAATTTTATTTATATAGCGCATTTCACAAACAATTGTCACAATACATTCACAGAAAACCCCGGCCTAAACCCCCACAAGAGCAAGCCAAAGGCAACAGTGGCAAGGAAATACTCCCTGGTGGCAGACAGAAAGAAACCTTGGGAGGAACCAGACTCAAGGGGGGACCCATCCTCCTCTGGTCAGCTCAGGGTGTAGGTTTTAATGACCAACATGATTTACAAAAGTAATGAAAGGGCTGATAATATAGCAACTAAATGATAAAAGATGATGTTCCAACGTTGATTGTATTTTCTCTCTAATTTGAGTGGACTGGACACCCAAAACAGGATATTTGAAATCGAAACACCACTGGCGGACAGAGAACACGATACCTGGGAAATCTCCTTTAGTCATCTGCTCATACAGCTTGGCTTTCTCTTCAAGCTTGAGTCTGTAATGACAAAAGTCAACATGTCATCTCAAACAGTAAAAATGCAACAACAACAACAAAAAAAAAAGTAGTGCCACGCTCACATTGATGACACATAAGACGGCTAACACAGTTTATAAGAGTCCACAAATGAATGGTTTGGCAGCTTTATAGCAATAAAAAGGTCATAATTTATACTGAATGTGTGATTCCGAGTTAATTAGCAGCCATCTAGCTAACACCTACACTATATTCACGTTAAATTGTCACTATATGAGCACACACCTCGCCTGGTCAAGGGTATTTTCCTCTTCTTTTGCCTGTTCCACATCCTTCTGTGACCGGGTCGACACACCCTCGTTTTGCTTTTCCCATACATTAGGCTTCTGCAGGGCTCAGCATAAACACAACACCATGAAGCAAGTCGACCCGTTGCAGTCCGTACACGTGCTCGTAGCCGACTAACGTTAAATACTTCGTTGACTACTGTTCTATTCAAATATCAGTAACCTAAAGCTGACGATTGATAACTTCGGCGAAATAGCCACGCAGCATTTATTCCACATTGGGATACATCACCTACCTTAAATTTCGACTTAGGTTTCAGAGGAACCCCTGCGTCAGAAGATAACTTCTCTTGCTTGAACTGCTCTTGCTTTCTGTAGAGTTCAGCTTTGAGATCAACCAGCTTTTGAACAAAACAAGATAATATTATTAGCTAACAAGTTACATTCATAGCTAGCTGAATAGCATGCTTAACAGACTCATAAACGCTTTATTTATTTTGAAACATGAATACGACCTGTGGCCATAAAAATACAAAACGTACAGATGCAGCTGTTACAACATATTGCTTTTTCCTTTTATCCATTTTAAAGATGTTGCGGGAACAGGTGAGAACAACTAGAAGAATGATTGTCAGCTAAATCATTTCCGCCATTTTGATGATGTCATACAAACATAACGTTTCAGTGGCCGCGACAAATGATTTAACCACCGCCCCCTAATGGCTGGGAGGACACACAGTAAATTTAGCCCTCATAAGAAAGGTCAACTCCGTCTTTAGTTGCCTGGTATCAATCTTCTTTCTAAGCTAATCTTTATCAATTTAGGACCAGCCTTTTGCTGTCCTATCAACAAAACGAACTCTAAGTATTCTTTCTAAAATGTTAATTCTGAAATCTTAGTACCTTTGAATTTACATACATAACTTGTCTTACACTGCCCTCTAAAAGTATTCACACCCCTGATAACGATAAACCAGAAGGCTGTATAAAATGAACAGGTAATACCCTAAGAATGAGGTAACACACATGTAAAATCCATGTGTCATCCATCACCACAGGGACAGGCAAAGAGCGCTGAGAACAAACAAGACAAGGGGTTGTTGACCTTCACAAGTCAGTAGATGGTTACAAACAAATAATAATAATAAAATGGGACTACTTTTCACTCTAAGATCAATAAATAAGAAGCTTAAAATGAACAGAACAGTGGTCAACCTGCCTGGTAGTGGACAGAAGTGCATCTTGCTCCCACACACAGTGAGGCAGATGGTTTGGGAGGCAAAGAAATCCAAGGGCCACAGTTGTGAGATCTACAAAACTTGGTTACTCTTCGGGACCCAAATTTCCAGATCTACTACCAGACAGCCGACACCACCTCCATGCCAAAAGGCTTTTTGAAAGAAAAAGCCTCTATTGAGACCATGATTGCAGTCAATAAAAAACAAACGTCTGGAGTTTTTTAACAGCATTGTGGAACTTCAAATGGAACTGGATATTATGGTCAGTCAGGTCAGATGAGACCAAAATGAAGCTTTTTGGCCATGTTGAAAAGAACATCATACCTATGGTGAAACATGGTGGACGATCTCTGATATCCTGGGGCTCTCGTTAAGGTTAATGAAATTATGAACTCCAGCAAGTACCAAGCCATTTTGGCCAAAAACCTGGTTTGCCCTGCCAGGAAGATCAAACGTGGCTGAAAATGGAACTTTCAATAATACAACGATCCCAATCATACCTAAAAACAAAACAAGAAGTAGTTAACATACCACAAAACTACTGTTTAGCAATGGCCATCTCAGTCTCCAGACTTGAACACAATTTAAAATGAGTGGTTTGAATTAAAGAGGACAGTTCGTAAGTGTAGACCAAAGGATCAGAATGATCTTGAAAAATATAGAAATGGTCAAAGTTCCAATACTTTAAAAATAATTAGCTGGCTGATGTAAAAGCAGCTTGTGAACTAGATTATTTTATGAATGTATCACCACAGAAATAATGATAATTTCTCCAAGCTCATCAGCCAGTGCTGATTAAGTGTCATGGTCAGGAGATTGCATAGACAGCTACAGGACTTGCAAATACATTTTTTTTTTTCCAATAATTTCCAAGGTGGACATTTATAAAAATCAGTCTGACACAATCCAGACCCCTTCAGTGCAGGGAGTCAATTTTACAATTATATTTGTTCAAACTAAATTTTGTTATTAAAGGATGAACCGAAAGTAACCCATGGGCTATAGTCCAATTTACTGATGACTTGTTTTACAAGATTTAACATTTAACATTTTTCACCCCCTACATTTATTTGAATTAAATCAAAATGGTCCATCAGTCCTGGAATCAGACAGCAGAGCCTAATCTGAATCCATCAAATATTAAATGATGATACAGAGATCAAGTCTGTGTGATACGTCAATGGCATTTTACTCATCTTTTTTCACATGTTGAATTAAGACAAGGAGTCAGGTATTGGTTCAAAATAGGCAATATTATTTTACTCAGTAAAGGATTTCCTTCAGTTGAACAGGTATATGCTGGCTAACATAAGGAGACTGACATCTCTATGTGGTAATGCAGTACATCCACACTACTTCCTGCCAGCCTGCCTGGAGAATGACTCGAGATTACATAATCTATTTTAAATCATGAAAATCTGTATGAAGCACTGCATGGAGCAATAGTTGAGATCTATACATCTCGGTTAAAGTAGAAAGAACAGAGCAGAGATCATCATCACATGTCATTTACACAGCTTCCTGCGTACAGACTTAAAGGAGCCCATGCAGCTGGCCCACTTAATCACTTCAATTTACATTATATAACATTATATTCTTAAAATACGTGCTCTCTCTGTATATATACAGTGAGCACCATAATTCATTGGACAGTGACACATCTTTTTATTTTGGTTCTGTACTCTAGCACTTTGAGTTTGGAAGGATACAATGACAATGAGGTTGAAGTGCAGACTTGTAAGCTTTAATTTGAGGGTATTTTCATCCATATCGGATGAACCGTTTAGACCCCGCCATTCCCATAGAGATGCATTCAAATCACTTTATACAGTGAGCACCATAATTCATTGGACAGTGAAATACTCAAATTAAAGCTGACAGTCTGCACTTCAACCTCATTGCTCATTGTATCCCTTCAAACTCAAAGTGCTAGAGTACAGAACCAAAATAACAAAACGTGTCACTGTCCAATGAATTATGGTGCTCACTGTGTATGTGTGTGTATATATATATATATATATATATATACAGTACTGTGCAAATGTCTTAGGCACCCTAGATTTTTTATGTAGATTTTTTCTTAGATGTTTATTTTTTGTCTTCTGCATTAGTGTGTCAGTAGAAAAGAGCAAATTGTAGATTTCCAAACATTGATTTTCCAAAAATTTAATTGAACTTTCATCAGAGAAAAGAACAAGGAGTTCTGCAACAGATGGTATGGTCTCCACAGAGGCCTGTTCTCAACATCACGAGGCTGTCTGGGATTACCTGGACAGACAGAAGCAAGCGAGACAGCCAAATTCTGCAGAAGAACAGTGGCAAGTTCTCCAAAATGCTTGGAACAATCTACCAGCTGATTTTCTTATAAAACTGAACAACAGTGTACCGAAGAGAGTTGATGCTGTTTTAAAGGGAAAGGGTGGTCACACCAAATATTGATTTGATTGTTTTTTATTGTTTACTGTTCTTCGTAGTGAATTGTTTGATATTTAGAAACTTTTAATTTAATTATTTTTGAAAGGATATTCGCCTTAAGGATTTTCTTTACATGTGCCTAAGACTTTTGCACAGTACTGTATATATATACACACACACACACACACAGAATATAATGCTGTATCCTTGAAATGCTACATGGCTTCATTCTTCTTAAAAATGTAAGAATATATTCCCTGCAGGGATTCACTTTTTATCTACATATTTACAGAACTTACCACTACTGCACTCATTTAGGAAGAAATCTTAATTAGTACAACTAAGGGACCTACCCCATGACCATAGGGAGCAGCTTAGCTTTCATTTTACATTAGGTGGAGCATCTTTGCTTGCTGACATCCAATGACATTGCTGCGCTAAAAAATGGAATTTGTGTGCGTGTGTGGGGTGGGGGGTCCTTCAAAGGTTAAGCTACACCTTTGACAGCAGTTATTGGCTTATTACCAACCCGACCTTATCAAGAAAGGTGGATGCATGTCATGCTCTGTAAATTTTTATATATGAATAACATTGCCATTTTTAAGAGCACCATTTCAGCACTTTCCATTACTTTTCATGACTTGCAATGATGTATACTACCGTTCAAAAGTTTTGAATCACTGAGACATTTTTATGTTTTTGAAAGAAATTGATACTTTTATTCACCAAGGTAGCATTAAATTGATCAAATAACAGTCAAGACATTGATAACGTTACAAGCTACTATTTCATTCTATTTCTATTTGAGCAATTGTACACATAGACCCCCCAATTTTAGGGCACCAAAATAATTAACATAAATCTAAATGAAGTCATCATATTTATTATTTGGTTGCATATCCTTTGCATGCCATGACTTCCGGATGTCTGTGACCCAACAACATCAAAAGATTATTGATATCTTATTTTCAGGTACACTTACAAGCGATACTGTAACCTCTCGGCATTCGAATGGATCTCTATGGGAATTGGGAGGGTGTGACTATAGCAAGCTGTAAATTACATGGGAGTAGTATGGACCACATGGTTGGCTAAATGGCTGTAAGTCATCAAGGGTCTGAGGTATCAATCGAGCCTCAAACCATCACTCTGCTGCCAGATATGCAGTAGATATGGATAGATCACTTTAAGGGTTGTTTATCCTGGCTTATTTTTCCATAGAGTTCAATAAGAAAATTAGTCAGGAGAAACAACCAAAATATTAAATGACTATTTATGTTAATTAGTTTTGGTGCCCTAAAATGGGGGGGGGGGGGGGGGGGGCTATGTGTAAAAATGGCTACAATTGCTAAAGATAGAATGAAATAGAAACAGCAGTTTGCAACATTATCAATGTCTTGACTGTATTTGTTCATCAATTTAATGCTACCTTAGTGAATAAAAGTATCATTTCTTTCAAAAACATAAAAATGTCTCAGTGATTCCAAACTTTTGAACAGTAGCGTACATATTTTCAAAGATAGTGAGAACCCTAAGAGGCAGCTAACTTTATCCATACACGGGCAATGTGCAAATATAAACAATGCAATTTTACATTCAAAACCATCTGTGCCTGCCAAAACAATAAATGTTTCATAAAAAAAATAAGCTTTTCATTAGACAGAAAAAAGAATCAAGACCTCTTTTTAATCTCCTGGAGAAGAGAAGTCCACTTTTCAGTTTTTATGCTGCCGTTTCATGTTTTCCATTACGCCTCTGTCGTAGTTACTTCTTTCTGAGCAGTTGGCCTTAGAGAAGTGTTCTTGTGTTTTTGGAACTGCAGCAGTTTATTTTACACGGCTGCATCTTGAGTGTTGATAGAGATCAGTATGAAGGGATATTTTGCCTTTTCCGGTTCAGCTTTATACATGTTGCACTTCCCTCTCCTCCCAAAGCCGCTGCTCAACCTTGCGCGAGAGCTGCCGCAGGTCCTTCAGCACGCTGGGGTGGTCCTCCAGGTCATCATGGAGACACTGAGCAATCTCCAGCTTCCTGTAGTCCTCTGGACTCACAAGGCGTCGCACCACCTGTAACGCCCGTTCCTTCAGGCTGAGCACTAAGAGGCACATGAAACAGAGGAATTACCCACCTGAAACTGAACTCACATTTGCCAATCAAGAATTATAATGCCAATTTACACAGATAAGAGACTTTACGGTACAACAAGTAATAATAATAAAACATGTATTTATATACCAACTGTGTAGTTCCCAAGGAAGCCTTACCAAATCATGACAATTAAAGTCAAACAAACAGTAGTTGATACAGAACAGTGGATTTTCTTTCTGGCACCAACTAGGGGGACTAGGCAAAATTTAAAGATGACAACTTGCAAAGATGCTGACGAGAGACAAGTCTGGTGCCAGTTTAAAAATAACAACAATTAGGGATTTCACCCCCAATATGCACAGGTGTTACCACAATGTTTTCCCACTAAAACTCACTTGTCACCAAAGGGTACCTCAGGGAAACTAGTCTATATGCTATAAAAGCAGAATTAGTCTATTATTGTTAAATCTACAATTAGATATTTAATAGACCTTAACACAGTCTTGATGGTACATCCTATTCACTGAGCCTGGAATGTCAGTAAATTCACATTTGTTTTAAAGGGAATCAAATTTGCATGGTACAGATACAAACAAAATAAATCGAGCGGCAATGCCAATATCATCGTGGTTACATTCTTCAAGGAGGGATCTGCATCGCATCTGCGCAGATCTTGAAATAATCTGGACATCATCCTGATTGGCATTTGATGAAGATTAGTAGATCTGCACGTATTCGATGTAAATCTCAATTTGTAGCAGAACACAACAGGGGGTCTGGTAAGCTGACAAGCATCAACAACGTTACCTGGCAACGTGATGTTCACCAGCACCACCTGGGAATTTTCCATTGCTTTCGGAAGAAACACTTCCTTGCCGTTCACGAACATAGGTTCGTCCATCTCTGCGTCTCGGAACAACCACGGGTGACCTTAAGTAGAGCAGGAGAGATGAAAGAGGGCTTCGTGGGTTGTACAGTGAACCGATTAATGCAAACTAGTCAACATGTCTGCATGCATAAACTATGCTGATGTGATGACTGGGATTTTGTCAAGAACACATTAACTTACCCACGAAAGTCGCCATTCTTCGCCAAGCGCCTGGCTCTAACGTGCCATAGGACTGCGGCTCCCCTTTGAAATTAATCCATATCAGGCTAACTATTCGGGGGCTTCTGTTACAAAATACAACATGCGACGGTATCCTGCTGATCAGCGATCTAACCAGAGGTAGAAGCTGACCAGCTTGATCCAGGGCGTCCTGGGGCATGGCGTCTGAACTCACGTATCTAAACTACGTTAGATCGCAGGTAAATAGCACGTACTATGGATTTAAAGTACCTTATCTTGATTACTATAGTTTGCGTTACGTACTCGCAATCGCTAGATAGTTAGGCGCACGGTGCTTTTTTTCTTGAAATTAACGTTATACCGCAAGACATTCTACTCCAACACAAATATTTCTTTCTTTTTTTTTATCACTCGGCAAATTTCCCGTGAATCTATGGGCTGCGACCATTTCCTGTTTTGGGTATTTATTATTGCGTCATTTCCTTTTTTTATCACCAAAACCCGCCCAGTCGTATAAAAATCACATTTCATTGGATAACTAGCATGCCAGTCTCAGCCTTTCTCGCTATTTTATTAACAAAAACTAAATATCCCATAATTCCTTTGTTGGCACCAGTCGGGAAATGTAAGGGTATGTGAAATGTAGCTGTCCAGCTAAAGACAGAATCAAACCGTTTTGTTACAGGTGTGTATAGATGGTCATTGTAGCACAAGCAACTTTGTCGCAAATATTTAATAATTTAAGCGAGACGAAATGTAATTATTTATTGTAAACTAGCAGATTTATTTTACTGCATTCAAGCTAACGTTACGGTTTGTAGGAGCATTACATGTTTTGCACGACGGTTCAACTCAAATTGTGAATGAATCGGAAACCTGAAAGAGTAACGTTAAGCTATTGGGAAGCTAATCAAGCGGTCTGGTTATCTAATATGTCAAGGTTATTTGGTATGAAACTAGCTAACACGTGCAGCAAATAACCGATACTTTTCAGGTGTTCCGGTTTCACGTGCGTTTGGCGATTTGATGCGTAGACTCAACGCGTTGCAGTTATGTTTATTATTGATGTCGAACTTTATTACGTTGTTTTTGGGTTTATAGCAAGCTAATGCAAATGTTCTGGTGCAGTCTGATACTGTATATAAATTGTATTCCCCCCCCCAGATGTGGGGACGCATATGCGTGAACAAAGTGGTGACAAGCAGAATTAATCTCCTTTGGAACTGCAGAAGTTTATCTACCATGCAGCTGAAAACTGAAGAGTTTCAGTCGTTGTTCACCGATGGGCTGAATAGCATAGCAGGTATGGATGTTTTCAGCAAATGTAGCCAGGATGTCAATCCAATGTATTATGTCATCATCCACACACATTGCACAACCAAAATAAAAGCCAATACCCACAATAAATAAAAGTTAGAAAATGCTTAAGTATCAAACGGAAGTTTTAATTAAAACTATAACGAAGCACAGATATGACTGGCATTTTTAAGGAGTACAACTTGTTATATGCACGTTTGATCATTTTAAAGACAAAATAATGAGCTGGCTTTTCAATCACATGAATTAGTATGTGGAATCAGTGAAATTATTTTTGGCTGAGAAAGCCAAAGGTGGGGTTGTCTCATGGCATATCTAACTAAAGCACTACACCTTATTTCAATGATATGCCCCATGATTTGGAATCTAGTCCTAACTCCTAATGTGACTGCATCAGACAGTACTTTTGGATGATGTATAATTGGCTACAGTAGCTAAGAGGGCTTCAATCAGCAAGGTATTCCACAGCCCCTTCTCCTCTAGTGGTTCCTCTGGTCAGTCACACCTGAAGTGCTTCATTAAGGATTATATGAAGCACTCCAGGTATTTCTTTTTAAGTATGTGCTGAGTGAGGGGAAAACAAAAAAAACCTTTCATTTGAATGTGTACTCACAAAAATGCTCTCAGCACAGGGATGGAAATTACACACTCAGTATATAGCAGTTTTAGCTATTCCAGGTCTTACTTGATAAAGGTTGCTTTACCTGCGATGGGCAAGTACTACAGCGTGTGCTGACCTGAATGGCTCAAACTCTTATGCTTTGGGAGTGATATTTCCATCCTTGCAGCTCCTATGTAGTGAACACCTTAAATGCTTTCACAGCAGCTCTCTCTGTGTCCTTGTTGTGACTGATCTGCTTGATAACACAGAGCTTTTTGAGAAGAACCATTTCGAGCTGCGTATAGCAGGGGGAGCCGTGCGGGACCTCCTGTCGGGAAAGCGGCCGGATGATGTGGACTTTGCCACGACTGCCACACCCGATGACATGAAGCGCATCTTCCAAGCAGCTGGGGTCCGGATGATCAATAACAAAGGAGAGAAGCATGGGACCATCACTGCTCGGGTGAGGAGTTGTGACCCTTTTATCGGCTACCATCAAAGGTTTCACAATGTTACCGTGACATTAGACACATTTATATGTAGCTATTGGGTGAGTATATAGGTCATAGAGAAATGGTTCTTATATCATATGGTAAAGGTATCGTCCACTCAAAAAGCCAAGACCAAATGTTCTGGAGGTGTTGACGGGATTATAATCTAACTGATCAATTCTAGCCATTTTAAAATATAGGTTTTTTTTGCAGATCAATTTTTAAGAATAGGTTAAATTCTAACTCTTTTAGATTTAATTGTTTGCTGAGCATAGTATATGAATAAAAGATGGAGCTGGAAGATGCCTTTTAATATGATTTAAGAGCCATTTTTCTACGACATAGAGTAATGGCGATGGGGCAGGTCAAAGTCATGGGTGCGCGCTCATTAGCCCAAACTTTGTTAGCTCATAAGTGTAATTTTGGTTCTAGGGGTTTCTTATAAGACCAAATCAGCATTCCAAATCTCATTCAAATCCGTGTTGATGCGGTCAAAAATGTGTGTTGAATTGACATGGACTCACCCCTATTGCTGCTTCTTGGCAATAGATGTTTTTCCTTTATCTGACTCAAGTGATTGTATCGCTTCTATTACGTCTCCCCCTCAAAAGGAGCCATGGGTTATTATGTAATCTAAGATAATGTTTCAGCTGTAACCGTATCAGTGTATGCATTTGTCTATGTAGATACACAGTGAGAACTTTGAGGTGACCACTCTGCGGGTGGACGTACAGACAGACGGACGGCATGCTGAGGTGGAGTTCACCAGGGACTGGAAGAAAGATGCAGAGCGCAGGGACCTCACCATCAACTCCATGTTTTTTGGTATTCTACCTGTTCGTAATGCCCAATATACTGTTTAAAAGCAAGTTTCATTAGCGTGGCACTTTTCAGTTTCTCAAAAAGCTCTTTGTAGTGAAAAGACTCAATTTTCCAAACACTAACATGGATAATTTAACATATTTACAGGTTTATTTTATTAATTAAAGCAATAATATGAGCAATAATACATATTAATAGGTAGATTGTATTATTTACCAAACGAAATTGGCAGTCATTGTCACTCATTTGAATTATTTCCAAAGCACTGCAGTGGTAAAATAAGTTTTTTTGTGTTTGACTGAGCCTTTGTATTGCCTTGCTAGGCTTAGACGGGACCCTGTATGACTATTTCAGCGGCTATGAAGACCTTAAGAACCGTAGGGTCCGGTTTGTTGGCAGTGCAGAGCAAAGGATTCAGGAGGACTACTTGAGAATTCTAAGATACTTTAGGTAAAGAATAATTTGTTTATTGAAACTGTCCGGAAAAAAACAATTGAAGTTCTGTATGAGCTATAAAACATCTCAAATAAGACCAGTTGGAATCCCAGATTTAAAGGAAAACACCGGAATGTTCTCCAGTAACTTTCTGATTTCCCAGGAAGATTATGGTGCGGGTTTATCACCCGCATGGTTTCATTGCATCATTGAATTTGTGAGCTAACAACAATTTATCTGAGTGTGCAGTGGAATTGCTGCAACACTCATTGTCCTAGGTCTTTGACACACGCGCACGTGCGCACACACGCGCACACACGCACACACGCGCACACGCGCACACGCACACACACACACACACACACGCACGTACACACACGTATGCAGGCATGCATGGACGTGTGCACACACTCTATTCAAGTATTCTTGAACAATTTCTTGTATTCTGTTTTTACTTTTATCCAAATTTTGACTGCCCAGTCACATTGATAGGCCTGTCCAATCACCAGTCTTTTCTTCAGGAGAGCGCTCACTAGCATGCACCCACATTGAAATGTGTGCAACTGCTACTTTTCAAGTTGCAGTCCACTACTGAGCTGCACCAGGGTCTTTGACCCTCTCAGACATCACGACCAATTCTACTCCTAGGTTTCTATGACAGTGAATGACAGTGTAAACACGGCGCCATCGCGTTTCACGCTGCAGCGGTCCCTCATGCTCGGTCAGCTGGTGGGGGAGAGATGGCTTTGTTTAGACTGTCATTGCCATGGAAACCTATGAATGGCTAATTGCACATGACCCCGTGAGACTACTGCCCACAGCTGGCACTGGCAGTTATCTTTGTATTGCTTTTATGTGTCCTGTGAATCATTTTGGGCAACATAACTTATGTTGAAAGGTGCTATATTGTTTAAGTATTATTATTGTTATTATTATCTGTACTGTGGGGCACATCACTGTACGCTAGCACAGTTCTTTAGGATGTGCCATCTGGAAGGCTATATGATCTAGTTTTCCTCGTTTTCCTGACGCCCCGCAGGTTTTATGGAAGGGTGGCGGTGCGAGCCGGGGAACACGAGCCCGGGACGCTGCAGGCCATTCGAGAGAACGCCCAGGGGATGGCCGCCATCTCCGGAGAGCGCATCTGGGTGGAGCTGAAGAAGATGCTGGTGGGAAAGCATGCAGCGCATCTGATTGAGGTCATGTACGAGCTGGGCGTGGCTCAGTATATGGGTGAGCAGGACAAGAACAAGGGTGTTGGGATGTTCAAATGCATAAATATCACTTTCATCCGCATGTGACTGTTGATTAATTTAATCATGGCCAATTTTACCTACCAGATTTTCTTCCAGGCACGGTCCTGGCTTGATTTAGCATTTGATTATACTTATTCATCTCTACACTCGAGAACCAGTAGCATTGATCACAGCCACAATCACGGTTCTGCCCTGTTTGATTAAATTGAATCCCCCCAACTACTTAGAATGTGATTGCAACTTAAAAATTTCTCCTTAATATTTCTCAGTGCTACTTACCATGAATCAAAAATGAAGTGCAAGCTTGGCTTAGTCTGTATACTTTATGTAATGAGAAGGATACGCATTTATACTGTATACAGCTTGTTCTTTACAATTCTATTCTCCCACCCACCCATCTGCTGATGGTAAAACATGGTTCACACTTCTGTGTAGTCAATCATCCAATCAGCAGCAAGCTTGTACAGCTTCGGAGTGATCGTGTGATGTGTTATTGTCAATCTAATGGAAGCTGCAGCGATTGTCCGTCTTACCAACACCCAATTGATATCAGTGGTGATGTTTTTTTTTCCCGGAAGCATTTCACTGGGCCTCTGAAGTTTTGATGTTTACTACTGCATCAGGTATCATTAAAGAAAAAAAAGACAAAAGAAAGGCAATACCCAACATGGCGGCGATGGCCGTTATGGCATTCGAGAACTATCGTCACGGTATATCGCCCAGCCCTAAATCGGATTATAAGTCCCGCCTTTGGCACGCCTTTCAGGGTTACCCGTGGAGGGGAATGTGGCAGAGCTGACGCGGGTGTGGCAGCAGTCGCATGCTTGGTCGCCGAAGCCCATGACGCTCCTGTCGGCACTGTTACGGCGCTCGGCAGATGTGGACAGGCTGGACCTGCGGCTGAAGATCTCCAGGGAAGAGAAGAACTTGGGGCTCTTCGTGGTGAAGCACAGGCGGGAGCTTGTCAAGTCCCAGGATGAACCTGACAGCCTCAGGCCCTACACAGATTTCATCATTGATGTAAGCGCCATCGTGTTTGACCTCTCTCGTTTTTTAAAGAGTAACTACACCCGCTGTTTCAGCCTGTCTCCGCCTACTACACGATTTTGGAAAATACTTTGTGGGGTGAGCGAGTGAGGGAGGGGGGTGGGGGGCGGAGATGCTGTGTCCATCGTCATTTGCATAAATTAACGTACAATGTACAAATTATTTCGTATAACTCGGATCAAACTGTCAAACTAGACGTTGCAGAGCAAATATGAATCAAGATTCAGCAACTGCATGGCCTATTTCTCACCTCAAATATTTTCAGAAATGTATTTTAGTGGTTTATTTAGGTGAATTAAGAGAGCTTATGAACAGGACGCCACGTTGTTCCGCTTTTAAAACGTGGAGCCGAAACCAAAGCAACGTAGTGGGTCTAACCGATCAGGTGCTGGCTGTTTCCATTGTGGGCGACCAAATTATCCATATGACGTAGAGGTACCTCCAAAGAGGTACTCTGACATCACGATTGGGGCGGGGGCAGTGTGGGGAGCAGAAAGGGAATTTCAACTGTTAGAGGGCAGCACAAAGACTCTTTTCTACCAGTTTCTTATGATGTACAATATATATATATTCTTATGATTTCAGAATTGTTGAAATAACAGAATGGATGAATAGGGTTCATTATAAGGCAGGCATACAAACACGTTTACAGCGGGGGGGAAAAAAGTGATCTAGGGTGTACTTACCCTTTAAATGTATTTATCTATTTGTATTTCAAATAGATAAATACATTTAAAGGGTAAGTACACCCTTTAAATGTATTTATCTATTTGAAATACAAATAGATAAATACATTTAAAGGGTAAGTACACCCTAGATCACTTTAAATGTATTTATCTATTTGTATTTCAAAGCCAGTTGCCAATAATCTGCCCTATAATGGAAAGCCATCCTCCTCCTCCCAAACGGGATTTCCAGCTCTAGAAAATGTCGTGGGGGAACATGCTTGCATCTTAGGATGAGATGACCTGATTCCCTGTAGTCAATAATGACCTCATAGCATTTATCAAATAGAGCAGGGGTCTTAGTTTTATTAAAAATAATTTGTAGCTATTTCTGTAATCATTCTACTTCTAGTTATTGATTGTCTTCTTTTTATTGTTAACAACAGCAATAATACTTTATCTGTCATCACAGTCACGGGAGCCTGATGCCCAAAGTAAAATGTGTGAGCTGCTGAAGTACCAGGGCGAGGAGCGGCTGCTTGCACAGATGAAGAGATGGGCCATCCCCCGCTTTCCCGTCAGTGGGCACGACCTGAGGAAGATGGGCATCACATCCGGCCAGGAGATTGGCATCATCCTGCAGAACCTAAGGGACGTCTGGAAGGAGAGCCGCTATCAAATGGGCAAAGAAGAGCTACTGAATAATGTGACCGGGTCATAGCCAGGGACTCAGGGGGGTCATAGCCGGGGACTCAGGGGGTCATAGCCAGTCCCCTACATCTCAAAGTTATCCAAAACCCAGGCCCAACCCTATACCCCATGACTCCCCTTCCCCAGTTTTTTCATCTTTGGGAATTCTGGGTGGGGGGCGACCCCAAATTATGTACAGGATTATTTCCTGTGCCTAACCATAGTCTTTACAGAGGATTGCAGCCATTGTTCACACCACTGTCCAATATAAGGCAAGAAGCAAATGTCACTTTTGGGTCTCGTGGCATCAATTAACTTTTATCAGTTCCAGTAAAATGAGCCTTTAGGAGTTGTGAGCAAAACGCTGTTATGGGTAATTTGAAGCATCCAGTCTGGGGACAAGGGGGCGTTTGAAGAGGAAGAGACAGTCCTACATCAAGCCAACATATTTGTATTTGAGATTTGTCGGTTTGCAACAATTCTTTAAAATTATTTTTTTATGTTAACAAAACATACTTGTTAAAAGATGCACACAGTGCTTGCTTGCCACACTTAACACTCATGGGGAAATCTTTGAGACTAAAAATATGGAATGCTTTTGCAATGTCGTCTAATCTTACTTAATCTTGTATCACTGCGGTAAAGTTGGTTTTATATTGGTTATTCATTTGATATTGGATATTCGGTTTTCATTTCTCGATAGCCTTTGAACCAGATGCCTGGAGAGAAAAAAAATAAAAAAATAAGAGGGGATGCTACCTATTACATCAGAGTTGGTTCTGGACCTCTAGGTTCAATGAAAAAGCTATTGAAATTATAAGTATCAGAAAAATACTTATACTTATAATTTTCTTTCAAAAAAGAAAAAAGAAAAAAAAAAAAAAAGTTGGTTGTCCCTCCAGGCTGATTCTGAACATATACATCTCGTGGTTCTGGGATGCCTGTTCAAAAGCTATTGCGAAAAGGAAGCGGAATATCCAATATCAAACGAATATCCGACATAAAACCAACTTTAAACGCTCAAAGATCTTAATAGTGTTTGGATAATTGTTTATCTGCCTCCATGTAAACCCTAATGGAGGTGTAAATAGGTTTGGTGTCTACACTCAACAGATTGTTCACAGAGAATGCACAGTCCTCAGTATTGATAAAATATGGAAATAAATAATCAATCTGATGCATTGCTTTATTAGTGCATCGATTTTTTAATGATCATAGGAAATAAGAATATTGAGTTATTTGGGAGAAATACTTTTCAAGTAACTATGTTGGATAATCGCTTCCCTTACTTCCTCTTTCCTTTTAGATGTTGTGAACATGTTTTGGCGCACTCGTGATATTTCTCCAGTAGTAGGCTATCTGTACAATTGGTTTGTTTAGAACGCGTTCAGATTTACGGAACTTACTTAAAATGCCCCATGTTTGAGCAGTTTTACAAGGGCTTATGGGTCGTTTCCGTATATATAAATTAAAACGCACAACAAACGAAACATGTTTAATTAATTATTTGCCTAAATTAATGTCACTATACCGTCGCATAATTGATAAGGCTAAAATGAAGCAATCCAACTGTGCATGACCCTAGGCTACTGAGCTTCTTGCGTTTGAAAGTCGACAACTGAGATCTGCCCATCTTTGAAAATTAAAGACGGCTAAAGAGAAGAATTTGCGCAGAAAGTCGTATTCAGTGTGTGGTGCTGAAGGATAGCTCCTCCCTGCTCTTGTGTGGCTGAAATATAAACCAGCATGCAACAGCTGCCCCAATTCTACAGAGAATTGTCACGAGCACAACCTGCTTCTGTGAAACATCAGTGCATCAGGATTGATCCATTCCGTAGTCGGATACGCAAATCAATAGGTTTTGTGCGTCTTTTTGTTGATATTTCTGGGGTGCGCGCTCACATGTGTAAACGGAAAGTTAATAAGTTGACGTTGTGCTGCTGCCTTAAAATACCTTTATACAGCTCGTCCAACTATTATTTCCCTCCAAAGGATAAACCACATCTCAGTACATTACATTTCATAAAGAAGCTGCTACGTCTTGTGAGAAATGGCTACTTCATTTAATCCAAATATCAGTAACTTCACCCTGGAGATGGCCGATGACCAGCCTCGAGATCAGAGCCTGGCGAAAGTTGAAGTAGCCCTTCTAGGCATTATTTTCCTGAGTGCTGGTATCCTGAACTCCGGGCTTCTGCTTGTGCTGTGGAAAAGACGCAAACAGCTCTCCAGAATGCGCGTCTTCGTCTTTCACCTCTGCTTGGCGGATTTGGTGGTTGCGTTTTTCCAAGTGTGTCCGCAGTTGATGTGGGACATAACGGACAGGTTCATAGGACCCGACCTCGTGTGTCGGTTTGTGAAGTACATGCAAGTAGTTGGCATGTTTGCGTCTACCTACATGATCGTGGTGATGACTATTGACCGCTATCAGGCCATCTGCAACCCCATGGTCACCTTCCAGAGAGGGCGAGCGCGCTGGAATGTCCCTGTGTGCGTAGCTTGGGCTATATCACTCGTCGGGAGCCTTCCTCAGATCTTTATCTTTTCCCGGGTTCAAGTCGCTCCCGGTGTGTTTGATTGCTGGGCTGAATTCATAAAGCCTTGGGGACTAAAAACTTACGTGACATGGACGACTCTTGCCATTTTTGTACTACCCGTTTTCACCGTGGTCGTGTGTCAGGTGCGGATCTGCAGAGCCTTACAGATAAACCTGTACATCAAGACACACCAGGAAGGGGAATCCGCCAACCCACTTCCTTCCAGGGCCAGTAGCGTGGTGGGGGTGTCCAAAGCAAGAATAAAGACGGCGAAGATGACCGTGGTGATTGTTCTGGCGTACATAATCTGCTGGGCTCCGTTCTTTACGGTTCAGCTCTGGTCCGTCTGGGATGCGAATGCACCAACTGAATGTAAGATTATTTATTTTACCTGTTGTGCACAGAAAAAAAAATTCAAGCGTAAATTCATGAAATGGGCTAATCCACCAGTGAACAATTTAACTGATATTATTTTAAAAAATGGCTATCGGCAAATATGTAGGCTATTTTTAAGTTATTGTACTTTATTTTATATGTTACTTGTGGAATTTGGATTTTAAGATAATTGAAGAAAATTTGGGGCAAAACTGACACTCTTAAATTAATATTGCATCTCTAATTTATTTTTAGCCGCGACCTTCACCATCCTGATGCTGTTGGCCAGTCTGAACAGTTGCGCAAACCCCTGCATCTACCTGCTCTTCAGCGGGCAACTTCCGAAGAGACTGGTGACGTTACTGTGCAGGGATCAGTCCAAGCTAAAGGATTCCACTCCCGACGAAGCCACGATTGTCAGCTCTCTCTACATGAGCTTCCAGACCCCGTCGGAATCGAAATAAAATTATTGCGCTGAGGCGCACTTTTTTCGCAAGCTGGCTCCTTCCATAAAGGAGTATGGTTTGAAAGAGCACCACAAAACTACTTTAAGATCTAGCAAGCACGTTCTGCATTCTCACGCTGAAGATTTAATTCATGAGATGTATTAGGTTGTACATGGACCGAGATCCGTGCCCAGGCATGGTGTTATTATTTTCACTTATGAGTGAGAAAACTGCGGTGCACAATTGAGGCACTTACGTTATTTGTCTATTATGTCGACCACGTGGCTAGTGCGAAATGACAAATATAGCCTACTGACAGAAGACGAGGCATAGCCTCTAAGAGCGAATTTGTAAATAACCTGCCGTTCTCTGTGCGAAACACTGCATTTGTTGTCGTAGGCTATGTGTAGCTATGATATGTCGTAATGATAGAGTGGAACAAAGTTTGTTAAAGTGAATACATGCTTCTATTAAAAGTCCCTATATGTTTGTTGTCTATAGTTAACGGTGTCTGACCTTCAATTTGTCACACGTGGTACAGTACAACCTTTCATTCATTTGCGAACACATGGTTACATACAGTGTTGGGCGGATGATTTGGAAAACGTAATCCGGCCACTGATTACAAATTACAGGATTAAAAAAGCAAATTGTGACATACACTGTTGGATTAATCGAATCTGATTAACTTTGGATTAGGCCTACTACTTCCAGTTTCATTAGCCAAGTATATTCAGTACATACACTTTAAATATTTGGTGACCTCAAAGACTTGAATGCAAAGTTTAATGTAGGCTAACTACTTCAAATGGCACCCCATGAAGCATGGGCAAATACCTTTTTGTGACATTTATTTTGTCTTCACATTATTGGTGGTTTTTGTCTCGGTACAGTATCATAGCTTTGGTTATGGACTGCACATAAAAGACAACCCTAGACACGCACCTAGAAGTTACCAGGAAGACAGTGTACTAAATATTTACACTTTGTTGAGTTCACAATATACTATGCTGATACTGTCACTGAGGTATGAAAAGTACATATTTACTATGTTACAGGTCCCTAAAGCATTGCATATAATACTGAGATAAACATGCAGCACATATGAACACATATTTCCTTTTTAACCTGAACAGTGCTCTACAATTGAAGGTAATATATTAGTTCCAAACTGTATCCTGAGTAAACAGTAAACTGATAAGAGATTATCATTACATTAGCAGTACATCTGCATCCAGGACCATAGTTCTTACCAAATAATAATGACTGAAGAGTCTCCGGACCAGTGTAAGATATACGGTGTAGAAATTATGATTTCTGATTCCTTTGTTATGTGGACAGTTATGTGCCATCACAAGGCAGAATGAATCCACCATATGCTACAGTGCCGAGACATTACGTGGTGCTTTGATTTAACCCACAGTAAGTTATGCTACCAGGCTTTACCAAATGAAGAACAGTGTGTTAGAAGTGCTTTTCTTCTCTTTAAACCACTTTGCAGGGAAAGGAGGTGTGCAAGCAAGGTTTCATAACTGTTCATGAAGTCCCTGAAGACAACATGCTTAGCCATATATCTGACCCAATTTTAAATGTAAGGATGACAGCATTACAATCACTATATTACATAAACTAAGAGTAAAAACAGAGCTCCCTGTGTACAAATGCAAGTAGAGAAGCGCAGAACTTGATGAAAATGGAAATTAATTTTGTCAACAAATGAATGAAGGACATTTACGTACAACGCTCTTACACACAAATCCCTGTTTTATCTCTTTCAGGACCTGTGGACTATACTCTTGGGTATGTTTCTGACCCAAAATAAGTACAGTCAAAACAAAATAAGTGAGTAAGTAACCGTTAGATGGCAAAATAGTTGAGAGTATGATATATTTTTTTGTTAATTGTTCATGGAAGACACTTCTGAACAGTACAAGGGGGTTGTGCCCATTATAAGAAAACTCACAACTTGAGTATCTCTTTATCACCTAATGTTAATTATAGATAGAAACGTATCGCCTTTATCTGGTTCATGATCAGTCTACAAGTTGCAGTATAATCTGTACGTGCTGTATTTATTTTTTCAGAAGAGGCTGTAGCTAACTGGTTAGCTAGAGTGTTATCTAGCAAAGGTAGCCACTTCAGCAGACCCATTAAGTCCCAACATGGACAATGGAGTTTGGCTCTAAACCAGAATTATCAGTATCTCTCACTCTGTGGGTACATCATTCTGTCCATTTGAGTATCTTTTTCATCCTATATCTGATTACGTGGCCGTCTGTCTCGTATATCTCTTACTATTTATCTCAGCACAGCCCAGCAGTAACTCCAGTTTTTCTCCATAGCTGGGGGTAGGGGGTTCTGACACATCTGGGTCACATTCTGAACTTCCCAAAGGAGCGATTGCAGGGGACACTGGTGTCGGGGAAGTGAGGATTTAGTGTGTAAATGTGTATTTTCTGAATCCAGCAGTTTTAACAGCCAACGCCCTCGTTTTTTAATGTTCAGCACTCTAAATACCGAGCACAAGTGGCATCAACGTTTAAAACTCCTCACTTATCCAACACTTAAAATGTATTTATTTGATTTAATTTTGTTAATGATTATGAAGGATATCAATTATCAGTTGAATCGCCAAATTCACTGATAGGCAGAGCAGCCTGTTGGATCAACCTTTATCAAAATGTAAAACTCACAACCAGATTAAAATTAAGAGATTTATTAAGTTACAACAAGTATTCAATGCCTTAACTAAAGACATATTCAGCTACCTTAACAAACAATCGATGCTACAGACATGGGACAAGTCACAAAAGAAATTAATGAAAGACAACACCAGACCACAGCTTGTTTCTCTCAAGGTAATCCACAGAATGCCTAACACAAATGACCCCCCCACCCCCCCCCCCCCCCCCCTTCTCACACATGAACCAAATCAGGACAGGGATGCCCTTTCTGTGGAGGTATTTTTATGGGCGTGGAAGGAAAGAAGCCATAGTTTGGTTTTTGGAGTTTCATCTGAGTCTTGTATCTGGGTGGTGTTTTGCGGAGTCTGGAATTTTACATTTCATCCCTGGACTTTTTGAATGTTCTTCTTGAAGTGAGAGAGTGAGAGAGAGAGACAGAAGGAGGGGGGGGGGGGGGGGGGGGGGGGGGGGGGGGGGCAAGAGATGGAGGAGCTGGGTAGTTTGCTTATATCTAAATATTAGATGTCCTACACTGGAGACAGGGAAAGGAAGGAAAAAGCTGTGGGTGAAGAGAGTAATTAGAAAACATCTTTTTCAGTCCATCCAGAATATTGAGCCAAGGCTCAATTTGGTCAAATACTCAATGCTGAAATATTTAAACAAATGTCTCAAAATTTACAAATAATTGTATTTCGGTATTCAACTGCCCCAATGAATAACAGTTGGTTTATCTGTCCCCCAACTGGTGCACACGATTACCATAACGGAGAAGTAACGCGCACACGTACACACCAGCATTATGTTAAATTAGGTTTAAATAAAATAGATAGATATTGTTGTGCAATACTGTTTATATCTTAAAGAGCCTTTGTAGTCTACAAAGGCTCTTTAAGATATAGGATTCAGGGAAAAAACCATAAAGATCAGTGCTGGTAAAGTATAAATTTGATTGTCCACGTACACATACATCTCCACTGGTTATTCGATTCATTGCACTGTACTTCATGTCACGATACAGTTCCCAATGTGCAATTTGGAAAAAGACCATTCTGAAAAGCAGTGTGGGGGCGTTTTAATCAATGTGCCACAATTGAGCTAAACCTGCTTGCTGACCTGTGTCACAGCATCCTCCTGTCATCATTCACTGTTTAACGTCAAAAGCAATGCCTTTGTGCTGGAAGACCAGGAGTGCCAGGATAAAGCAGCCAATCAATACCACTATAGCACACTGTAGTCTTTTCCTCCGGCGGCTTCGGAACTGAAGAAATGGCTGGTCCTGGTCACTATAGATTTTTTGGAAAACTACATTTCTGCCTGAAAAGAAAATGATGGAAACAGTAAAAAAAAAAAAAAACATGGACTGAGCCACATGAAGAATAGCATTCATAAACCTTGTAAATGTGTCCCCTTTTGCTACATCCATATCCAAATATTGTGGTGAAAAAAGGGGGGCAAAATAAGTGTTCAATTTGAATATGCCAACCTTATAAACATTATTAATCTTTGTAAAAACTCAACTGTTTCATGTTAAGAGCAATCTCTAATAGATATCTCAGCCAAACTTACAGTATACAGTGCCAGAATTATTGGCACCCCTTGATAAAGATGAGGAAAATGTAAATTAGAGATAAATCTAACCTTTAATTGAAGTAAGAAATATTTATAAAAACAATAAATATTGTACGCCTCCTAAATCAGCCAATGGCTATAAAAATAGCTACAACTCAGAAAATGCCCATCTCCACTCTTAGGGCAATGATTACAAAGTTTCAACCAACTGGAGTTAACCTGCCTGGAATAGAACAAAAGTGTATTGTGCCCCCCACGCACAGTGAGGAGCAAGGTTCGAGAGGCAAAAGTTTCTCCAAGCATCACAGTTGGAGAATTGCAGAAGTTGGTTGCATCCTGGGGTCTCCAAGTCTCTAAAAGTACAAATAGATGCCACCTCTATGCCAACCAGCTATTTAGAAGGCTTGCCGGAAGAAAGCCTGTACTCACCAAACCACAAACCTAAGTGCCTGGAGTTTACCTAACCTTACTGCAGCTTTGATTAGAATCGGATTATATGGTCAGATGAGACAAAAATAGAGTTTTTTGTCAACAAACATTAGAGGTGGGTTTGGCGTAAAAAGATGCACGTCATGCAAAAAAGAAGCTAAACCCCACTGTGAAGTGGGTGGATCTGCGATGTTGTGGGGCTGTTTTACTTCCAAAGGCTCTGGGAACCTTGGTAGGATACATGGCAATCATGGACTCCATCCAATGGCAGGATATTTCGATCGAAATCTGGCTGCCGCCTGCCAGAAGACTAAACGTGGGTCATGGTTGATACCTCCGTACCTCCAAATCCACACAAAGATGGTTCACTGACCATTGCAATGGCCATCCCAGTCCCCTGACCTAATCCCCCATTGAAAACCTGTGGGGTGAACTGAATAAGAGAGTCCACAAGCGAGGACAAAATGACTCTGAAGGATCTGGAGAGATTCTGTATGGAGAAATGGTCTCAGTTCTCCCATCAAGCATTATAAGAGAAGACTCTGTTGCCGTGACAAAGTGCTGTTATCCTGGCAAAGGGAGGGT
Source organism: Synaphobranchus kaupii (assembly GCA_029718625.1). NCBI lineage: Eukaryota > Metazoa > Chordata > Actinopteri > Anguilliformes > Synaphobranchidae > Synaphobranchus > Synaphobranchus kaupii. The sequence continues at coordinate 96,960,821 of CM056380.1, forward strand.
GAACAGAGCTCTGAATACAAATGAATAAGTCCTCCTGCAAATAATGTTGACCTCCTGCTCTTGAAGAGCTCATTTGTCTTCAGGGTACTTAAAAAGGGTTATGTAACCAATGTCCTTCTGGCAAGCTGCAAGGCAGGCGGAGGTAAAACAGAACCATCAAAGAAACACAGTTTAACCTCATGTTTAGACCTTAGAATGGTTATAAAATAATTCCCTTCTCATAATACTGACCCTTCAGACAGTTCAGTTCAACTACAACATCACACATATTGTAAGTTATGTTGTCAGTTTCATAATAATGAGAACTGATAATGCATAGTCATTTATATTCTACACAGTGCTGGTGTAGTAGACTTTGTTTGCACTGATTATATAAACTACATAGGGTAAAGGAATTATTTACAGTATATTACATTTTATGCTGAAGCAACAGAATATTTTCTTAAGGCTGATATTTTTGATTCGTAATTAAGTACTCATTTTCTTAATTGTTTGATTTCAATAAATTTGTAGTGAGAATGTGTACACCTGTATATAGCGTATTAAATGTATTAAATGTGTACACATTCTCACTTCAAAATGATCTTTATTTTACATTCCATTCTCCATACTAATATAATAATTCAAATTAAACAGAAGGATGCAGGAATAAATTATAGCTGATGGGATTCTGAGGGAATAAAATTCACCCTCCGATCACTGGAGAGCTAGTAAAAACATTTTTTTTCTTCAATTTATGTCATTAGTTGATCTGGAAGATAATTAAAAGAGAAACAGGTGCTTGTTTTGACTGTGGAGGTTATGCTAAAGGATATAAACTGAATGAGCTAGGGTATACAATTCAACAGGTGACATGCTGAGCAGTCACAAGCAGTTATTGAGAAACTATATGAATCTTTCTGCTCCACTGCCACACTTTCAAATACTGCGATCCCAAGGTCGTGAGAATCAAAAAGCTGAGAGCGTTGGAGCCATGACACATGTAGGGAGGGTGTTCCCCTTTCACTCTCCTGAGCGCAGGTGATAAGAACCTTTGTTCTGCCTATTATGATCAGACACCTGCTCTGACAGAAAATTGGTGGTGTACATTTAAGACCGCGGTCTCATATAACACCCTATGGGTGTTAAATGTACACCGGCGAGGTGTTAGATTTACACCAGCATTTTTGCTGTTCAGGTTTAGCTGCAAGGGGAGCAGGGAGATCTCAGGACTGGACTCCTTCAACTCCCTCCTGGCCGGGCTTCCGCAGCACTCTCTCCAGCCCCTTCAGCTCTCCCAGAATGCAGCAGTTCGTCTGGTTTTCAACCTCCCCCAAAATTTTCCCATGTCACCCCTCTCCTGCGTTCCCTCCACTGGCTCCCGGTGGCTGCCCGCATCAAATTCAAAACCCTGGTGTTGGTGTACAAGGCTGCTAAAAGAGCTACACCCCAATACCTTCAGGCCATTGTCCAGTCCTGCACCCCAACCTGTGCTCTACACTCTGCTGCCACCAGGTGCCTAGCGTCCCTTCCCACCATCCGGCGTAACCTGAAGACGCATCTATTCAGGGAAATATCTCTCCTCCCCTTCTCCACCCTGATTCCCATTCCCCTCTTCCACATTTTCTCCT
>CM056380.1:96962930-96965430 GCA_029718625.1 Synaphobranchus kaupii
CCTGGTTCCCCCATCACAGAGCACATACTAAAGAACCAGTCGGTTGATCAGTTTGCAGTATACAGATCAGTCCCACGCACAAAGTATTGCAGGCCAGCGTTGACATGACATGATATGTTGAGTGCCTGCTCTGTGCGAACTGCCTTTCGGCTGTCTTTCCCTCACCTTGCCGATTTGATTAAGTGCCTCTGCGAGGAGCTTCTGGTTAATCCCACACATGTTGGCCACTTTGGTCTGGCACTTCTGATGGATATTCATTGCGCACTCTGCGGAGGAGCCAGAGAGAGAACAGAGTCTATGAGTGAAGAGCAGGCCATCAGAGAGATGTCAGAGTCTGTGTGTGAGGTAAGCACTGCTCGCTGTGGTTTTTACTGCACCTTAAGTGCAATCCACCATTTTAACTGAAACACAACATTCTGACCGTTTATTTCACATGTAAGGCTTCATGTGCACAGGAGGCTGCCTCTCAACTGACAGCGAGTGGAGAAGGGAGCAGTGACACATAACGGGCCTGCCGACCTTCACACTTGAGGCCTTGCTTCACGATGCCCCACAGAAGGCTGCCGCAGTGGTCACAGAAGGTGGGGCTCATGTAGCTGTAAATCTTGAAGCGGTGAGGCATGTCAATCTTGAAGCGCTCCTTCTGGAACTGTGGACACACACAGAGGGCTCGTCACCCCTCACATGAATCATGTAGTGACTCAGTCAAACAATGAGAGCTCTGCTACATGCCCCTGGCGTTTACCATGCTCGGACAGCTCCTCCTCAGTTCTTAGACACAACAGCGACCAGCGGGAAAGTTGAAAGTTGCTCTTACCATGGTGTCCCGGCTGTCGGTCGCTGTTCCCGTGCATCTACCGATTATTTTGTCGATGCATTTCTTGTGTATGGCCGCATTGCATTCTGGGGTGAAGGGAATCTGAGTCAGGGCAAGCTGATGGTGGATTCATCTTTGGAATGGTGTGTGACTTTGTAATTTTAATTGTAATTTATTTTTATTACTGTCGTAAAACTAAATGTTAATTAGAATGAGATCAATGTGCTTTAGAAATGGGGTGTAAACATTATTTTTCTTTAATTCTCCATTGTAAATGGGTTTAATTAATCAATCAGAGGGTTTTATACGTTAAAAATTCCACTTACGTCTGCACTTATAGCCTTGCTTGTTGAGTCCCCTGCAGAGGTAGAAGAAGACAGACGTTAGAGGTCTCATTTACAGGAGAGTCTGGGTTATGTGATGTATTTTTGAGTCACACTTGATTTGGAGTTTTGATATTACTTGGATAAGATAACCCATAATTGTATCTGAAGTAATTGTAAGCTATGGGATGTGCTGTACCTACATAAGGTTTTTCAAACATAGGACTTGATTCTCTTGCAAAGCCTTACCAAACTGAACAATCACACTCATCTCCTGCCACTAGGAGGCGACAACGCCTTTTGAAGTGGATGCTCATACACCTTCTAAACCAGGAGTCTGCATCCCTAGTCCTGAAGAGCCACAAGGTCTGCTAGTTTTTGTTTTCACTTTAAAATCAGCACCTAATTCACCCAAGTAACGGGGATTGTATTTCACAAAGCGGGATTAATGAGTTAGCTGGCTAAATTTTGGATGAGAGCCTGGCTTACTTCAAAACATCTAAAAAAATGTTAGCTGGCTAACCCCTTAATCGTGCTTTGTGGAATAACCCCCAGGTGAAGTGAGTTAAGTGTGTAATCAACTGCTTTCATTTTTTCATTAAGTGCAGAGTAACAATGAAAACCAGCAGGTTCTGCTTGCTTATCCTGCTTTGTGAAATACCCCTCAGGGGTATCTGCCATCCACCTTTTAGTAGTAGCAATAATAACAGCACAGGCCCTTACAGGACCACTCCTCTACCATGCGGTAATCTCTGAGGGAAGCTCACCAGACAAACTCCCGGCACACAGAGCAGAAGGTAAGCTGCTTGAAGAAGGTCGCGATGAACTCATGCTTCTTGATGTAGTGGATCTTGGCCTGCTTGATGGCACCTCGCCGCCGGTTCAGTGTTGCTACCTCCCCATCCCCCTCCTTCACTGGCTGCTTCATCGACTCTGAGGACATATCGGACGGTATTGTTACGTTCCCCGTTCCTGTCCCTTACGCGGGTATCCTGCGCTAGCTGTTCCACGGTGGTTCGCAAAATATCATTACACAGGTTCACTGCAAACCCCTTGATACAGTGGGAGTGTCACCTCAGTGGTTATGATCCTTAAGCAAGGACATATCAATCCACTGCAGTAAATTCCAGAAAAGCCTTTACAACACTGCAGAGGGGTATGGTGGTTAGTAAGCTTAGCAGAAGCAAAAAGCCTAAAACTGTAGGTCATATTTACATAGCATATACAGTGAGAATGGCCTTCTGGGAGATTTAAGGACACAAATGACTGGGGCTCACAGGGAGGGAGGCTCTCTAGACTCTCTCTCTCTCTCTCTCTCTCTCGAGAGAGAGTGAGAGACTTTTTGTTAATTCTGTGTCCT
>CM056380.1:96970430-97071779 GCA_029718625.1 Synaphobranchus kaupii
TAACAACCAATTAACAAATTCACAAGACAAACCACCTCCACTTATGAATGACAAGGAGGGGGCCGGGGTAGGGGTTTGAGGTAGTGACAACCAATCTGTCAAGCACAGTAGTTCAGGCTGCCTTGTGATGTCGGCTTGGCCTGAATATGCACAATTTTAATCCACCACGTTTCTTTCCAATCGGGATATTTCAGCCTTTTTCAGGCGCCCATAAGGAAATAGCTAATCCTCCAATCAAAAATCGGAGTTTTAAAGAGATAACATCACTCACGAAAGCCTTCAATATGGGGCACGCAGACCGGGATCTACACCGGGATGTTCCACATGAGACTGTGTTCTGAAATTAAACTCACTAAGAGCAGGGGTGACAGTCATTGGACCAATATCACAGTAGGCCTGGGGGGTGGTTGGTAGTGAGCACTGTTCTGAGAGCCTTCTTCTCCACACAGTTACCACATCCACTTTATGTGGGGCACCCAAACTACCAGGAGACTTCCTGCTCTGTGAAGGTGACTTCCAGCTCTGTGAAGGTGACTTCCTGCTCTTTGAGCAGAAATGGTTTTCCAGGGGGTGCAGTATTTATGGTGTTCACCTGGAATAACAGCCTTATACCCCTGTGGTGACTTACATTTCCTCCCTGCAATTTCATTTTAGCATTAAATCTAGATTAAGCATGTACAATAGCATGTTCATTGACATACATATTGTACTCGATTTTGCTACAGACTGCAGTCCCATAGGCTATAAAATCCAGTGTGGGAATTTGTGATGGGAATTTGTGTTTAAAACAGACAACATTCAAATGTTAATTTACAAAACTATTTACAGTAACAGTGACAATGACACTTTTTACTCCTAACACTTGAATTAATACTACTACTGCCACTAATGCTACAATGATTTTTATGTGTGTACATGTATCTTTATATTTTTTCAAAAATATTGAAACCACGACAAGCATGCCATGCAGAGGACTCTAAATGCTGTGGATGTTATGGTTACTGGAAAAACCATTAGAGAAAAATGTAGTAAATCCAGGTGCTATCCTGGTATTAATCTAAACACACAGATGCACGCACGCAGGCTTAAGTAGAAGGCTCATTCTTCTGCAGAAGATGCCTGTGCATACAATAGCTGGACAAGCAGGTTGATCTTCTATCTACTACCTGTTATTATCTGTAACTCTGTGGGGGTCATATTCAGAGGGGCAGCTACCACTCTATTAATTGTGCACCACATTTATGTGTGTACAGACTCAGATGTGTGGTTATTGGAAATTACCTGTATTGAAAGATCCACAAGAAGGCCTGTAAAGATGGCCTAACATTCTAATAGTGTTTTGCTTTATGCGTTTACTATTTACTAATAGTTGAGTGCTAGTAGTAAACTTTCCTTCATCATTACAAAATGGCTGCAGCAGGAATGCTATAAAGACTCAGGCAAAATGGCTCTGACCAAGTTCCATCAGGGCTGAGAAAAGGAACCTTGGTATTTAAGGGGGGATATACTGGTCAAGCTAAACCAAAAAGAATTGATCAAGATGAACTTCTCAAGCCGAGCCAGTGAACATTAACCTGCTTTCTAATGACTCCAAAAGAATATGGAGACCGAACAGGATTAACCTTCACAGCCAAATTGTACATTTAACACCCTTGGGTGTTAAATGTACACAAGCAGTGTTAAGATTTACACCAACATTTCTGCTGTGTTCAGACACTGTTTTCCATAAGTCGCTCCTCAAAAAAATAGAGCCCATTATAACTTAACCTCTCCGCTGGTTGCTAATGTCCTGTCAGGGCCCGGTGTTTATCTCAAATCAAAGTTGGTTGCTAATGTCCTGTCAGGGCCTGGTGTTTATCTGAAATCAAGGACTTATTTAACTGTACAGCTGAATTACTGCCCCTGGAGACACAACCCTCAGTATGTGTAGTGATCTGCCACTGCATTAGCACACAAGAGGGGAGCTGGGGTAAAGAGCTTCATCATAGTGCTGTCCATAACTGGTGACCATGTGTGGTAGCACGTTGGCCAGTCCTTACTGAGAGAAAGAAAATTAAAAAAAACCCTCCCTAAAACAGCATTAACTCATATTCCATAAACAATGCACACCAGGGGCCACATGTATAAACAGTGCTGAGCAGAAAAATGCCCTCAGAAAGCCGTGTAAGCAAGTTTCCACGCAGAATTTCAGATGGATGATATAACATGTGCTGTGAGAATCTGCATACCTCTGCACACCATATGGACACCATACATACACAATGTTTGGCGTCTGTGTGATATGTCGACACCGTGAACGAAAGGCAGGGGTAGAAAATGCAAAACTTTTTTTAAGCAGATTTCCGACTTTCACCCTGAGCGTTCTTTTACGCATTCTTTTACTCAGAGTTTTATACATGTGGCCCCAGGTCTTACTTGGATCAGGTCAGAGAGCGATTTAAAACATTTTTTAAGGAGTCTGTGCTGCCAGTGTGAGTCTTTCATGGTTTGGCTTCCCTGACAGGAGTGGTGTGTGAACATGTTATAAACGTGTTATAAGTAGCTGCTGGCTGTCCCATGGTCTGCAAACAGATTCTCCACAGCAACTACTGCCTCAGCATTCTGAATGAACTTGTGTTTGTTTATATGTGCATGGGCAAGCAAAAAACAGCAAAAAAAAAAAACAAGCAAAAAACAGCAAACAAGTACTATGGAATTGGTCCTAGATAGGTAGGTTAGTCGAGGTGGAGTCTGAAAGTGCGTCTTCAGACCACGACAGAAAACAGGCAGTGTTTGAGCCGAGCGTAGAGTAGTGGGGAGTTTGTTCCACCACTGGGGAGCTAGGGTGGAAAAGCTCCGCAGTCGGGGTCAGCGAGAGCCGTTGACCCAGAGGAAAGGAAGTGCAAGTTGCCCTGCAGCAGCAGACTGAAGTGGTCGAGCTGGAGCGTAGTACCGGATTAAGGCCTGTAGGTAGGAGGGGCCTGACCTTTTGGCTGCAGTGTAGGCCAGGGTCAGAACTTTGAACTTCGACCGGCAGCCAGTGGAGTGACCTTTGTGTGTATGTGGGTGCATACGCGCGCGTGTGTGTGTGTGTATGCATGAGCATTTGTGTTTGTCTTTGTGTGTTTCTGTGTGCGTGTGTGTATTTTACCTATGGAGTAGCTGAATGGAGTTGACAGCATTGCACTCAACCAGCAGCCAACATACCTCATACCTCGCGACTGTTATTAAGTCACCCACAAGCTGTAAGAACACAGCAAGTGTCTTTCTGAATGCATGTCTGACAGGACAGGGCATTGCACACTGATGTGATGAGGCTGCTCCGGAAACCGCCGGCATGGTAAACAGTCCCCAGTTAACAGATAACCTCAAACAAAGCACGGTAATCAGCAGCAGAATAATGCACAGTGGCTTGCATAAATGTCAGATACAGGCAGAATTAAGCTCTCTTTGTAGTGCTGTGACTATAAATACAAGCTCTCTTTGATGCGCTCCAGGCCCGGGGACGTAAGTCTATTCGTCCCACCCCTGAAACATAGAATTACCATGCTGCTATTCCTCAACTCCTTAACTAGCACATAACTCAGGAGTAAATGGAAAAATTCAGCATGTGCGCGTGCTCACACACACACACGCATGTGCTCACACACACAGCAAACACACGCATGTGCTCACACACACAGCACCCACATGCACGTGCTCACACACACGCACATGCTCACACACACAGCACACACATGCACGTGCTCATGCTCACACACACACGCACGTGCTCACGCACACAGCACACACACGCACGTGCTCACACACAGCACACACACGCACGTGCTCACACACACAGCACACACACAGACGTGCTCACGCACACAGCACACACACGCACATACTCACACACAGCACACACACGCTTTCAGAAAAGTGTTCCCTCTCTCCAGAAAACAATACTAAGAACAGGAAAGAAGAGAGAGAGATGCTACTGGTGTCAAGGTCACAGTAACGAGATGCCTGGTGCGTGTGACATTGATCCTTAACTCTATTGCGCTTAATCAGCCAGAAGCCCCCACCCATGGTCTAGAGATGTCCACAAACACAAACACACACACAGACACACACACACACACAGCTGATGACCAAGACTTGCCCTGTAACCTCGGTGACAACTTGCTTGACGTCATGTTTCTGTTACCCAGGGGGCAGATTCTGAACAGCACCTTGTTAACTGGTTTCTGACTGATGAATTAAGGAAGCAGCAGCACTGCCTCATCCAGTCTGCAGTACACTCTGTTTGCACTGCTTTCTCAGGCAGCTCCTTTTTCCACAGGATCTTTAAAAAGCTTATTTCCATTTTCTTCTGCAAGCCTTTTAAGCTTTATTCTCACTGCAGCAAAGCAATAATTGGTGTGAGGTAAAAGAGCGTGGCCGGCCTTGTTGACAGAGAGGGTCTGCAGACTCCAGTCCTCTGCCAGACTGTTCCTTACAAGTTTTAAAGCATAAAACCCATTTCAGGAGAGAATTTTGTGTGACCTTCATACATGTTCTGAAATATGTTGAACTATTGAAATTAAACAAAAAATATCTGAATAGACACTAACCCGTGCAGTGTTCAGTTTGAGGTCTATGGAAGTTGTATAAAATTTATTTTCACATGTATCTTGGGATCTATCTCAACCCCTCTCACAAATTCACAAATCTCCAGTGGGACCTATCTAATTACAAAATTCCTTGTTGGCACAGTAGCAAAAAGGAAATTGCATACACCACGCCTAAATTCTTTTAAACACAGGAAGAAAAAAGTCAGTGAACTGCTAAGAGATGAGTCTGTGCTTTCAGTTTATTTGCCTAAAATGTTCTGTTCACAGCACGTTTGCCAGAATGCATACACACAAAACGGGCTTAACGGGTTGGGGCTGGCGTGGATGTTGCACGCATTTGTACTGAGACCTTGGCATGCATTCCGGTAGGTGAAACCAAATGCGGTGCTTGATCTGCAAAGCGTTCATAATCGTATCCAATTCTGCCTGGTCAACAGAACACACAGGCCTTTGAACATTAGCTGCCACCGCAAAAGCCATGGAAGCAGGGAGAGAGAGAAGGACAATCAGGGAGCACGGTGGAGAGTGAGAAACAACGGCCTGGCTTTCCCACGTGCTGGAAATGAATAATTCCAGCTGGAGATTAGCCTGGTTATGGATTAACACGGTACGCCCAGCAGTGTTAATGAAGACCGAATGCACCGTGTCACAATGCTTCACCAACCCCGAGTGACTGCTGTGGCTGTGAATATGTATGAAATACTTAAACTTAAACTTTAAAGAAGCTTACTGTACCGGCACTCCTGACGGAAAGCACAGCGCACACAGAGCCCGGCTCCAGTAAAACATTCCTGGCATAACACAACGCTCCGTTTGCACACATATGTGTAGGCCTGCGAGTGTACTTAGAGACACATACTTAGAGCGTGTGTTTAAACAACATTTCGAACCACTCCACAATATGTGATAGTGGCAAGATTCTGGTTCGGGATCAAGGAGCTCCATCAAAATGTTATTTGAAAATCTACCTTTTCTTTGTTTGTTTCTTTCATTCATTCATCTTTCATCAATAATCTATTATTCAGAGACTGTGGGAAAAATATCTCTTTTCAGCAGTTTTGCAGGGAAAAGATAAGAATAAAAAAAAAGGATTAAGAATGGCACAGGGCTGAAGCAAAGCAGAGAGGATGCTGTTCTGACCCAGATCCTGGCTCTCCAAGCTTTCAAAGAGGGAAGCCTTGTAGCGTGAGTGGAATTGCTGGGCCACGGTTATTAAAAATGGAAAAGTAAAAACGGAGGGAGCATGTTCACTTGACACTGCATCTGACACTCTACTCAAACCCACACAAACACAACTGCCAGGGAAAGGCGTGCTGTGACTCGCACGACAAAGGCTGGCGCGCTGCATAGCAGGGCATTGCTGTAAAACTGAACTTTTCAACGTTAGGCCTGGGAGGGCGATGGCACCACAGCTGCAACACTATAGTTTGCTTTACTATACAGTCCCAATGTCGCAGTCACTGCAATGCTTTTAGAGTTGACTAGCAACCGGATCTAGTAACGCATTACAGTATGACAGAAAATGTGGCCCTTCCTAAGGCAGACTCAAATGTCCAAAACTGTCAGAACAATCAGCTTTGAGCAGGTTTATTATTTTATTTTTGGACGAACGTCATTGAAAGGTGAACTAAAAGCAGGAGAGTTAGCTGTCATAGGGATATAACTCCACTGGTCCACTTCACTGATATCATTTAAGAGAATCAAGACTAAGAATATTATTTTTAAGAGCATTCAGTTTAAGGGTGTGAAGTTTAAAAGCATGAAGTTGTCTGCCACCACCACTTTCAAGCCCACCACTGTATTAACATGCAACATCATTCTGACAGCTGACATAGACACAGCTCTCTCTCTCTCTCTCTCTCTCACACACACAAACACACATACTGAACCTGCTGAATAATGGACACACAGAGTCTTCTGATTATGTAATAAATATACCAATTAACATGATACAGAGGACTGTTTGTCAATAAAGGAAAAGCAGGTGTGAGTCCCCCCCCCAATACTGATCACTGATATTCTAAACTTCAATTATATTCAGCCTGATGTGTCAAAATGACCACAGAACACAGCCATGAATGCCATACCACAGTGTTTAAAATTGTTCTTCAAACTTCTTGATCTAGGCATACAATTTTACAAGGCACTTGCATGTGCAAAAACAATGGTCATTACACACAAAAGCTTAACAAACACATTCCAGAAACTCACTTCAAGGTTAAAGATGTTTTAAAGTGCAATATAAGAAATCACCTCCCAAGATACACACCCACTGCCACTGGGGATGATTGTCACTGGGGGTTTCATGGCAGCGATTAAACCCCAGTTTACAATGTGACGTAAGGTGGCCGTTTCCTGACATTGACTAGAACGAAACAGCATGGAACTTTGTCTGCTTTCTCAGTAAGGTGGACTTTCTGACACGTACTCAGTCACCTGACCTGGGGATACCACAATGTACCAAGGGAAGACATTTTTTTGTGTGTAAATTTTGGAATCAAAAAGAGCCTTTCTTTCTGTTTCAGAATTTTCAACAAAAAATTAAAGCATAGAGGGAACAAAAAATGAAGCTCTCTTATGACACTTTTACTAGGCGCACGGTGCAGTCTCGTGATAGAGAGGTAGACAGTGAACAGGTAAGGACAGGGTTCTTGTACCTTTACAGAGCACTCAAGACAAACTGCCAGGTGGAGACAGGGAAAAGATGGCCTGTGTACATATACCAATTGGAACATTAGCATATCTCCCAAACAGTCACCTTATATGGAAACAAAACTGAACTATCCATCCTGAGCCCTATCAAAATTCAGGGGGAGAATATCAACCAAGAGGACACTGTGTTTGATGCTGTAGTCTTCTCTGGATGCATGCCACCTCTCTCTTGTATCTGATCACACGCTGAACATTAATTGTTTCAAGGATCAACACAATTCAGACTCTTAAGGGTGGATTTTGTCTATTGATATGGGACACATAAGGGCAAGCTGGATGTCCAGATGTTTTCCGCTTAAGACCACATGGAAAACCATCTCCTCAATTCCAACATTTACAGATTAGCAGTGTGGCATGTATTTGCAGTAATGGCTACAAACTAAGGTTTTAACAAAAGTTATACTGACAATTGTCTCTTCATTGTTCATTCGTTTATGTTCTGCCATAGATTTTCATCCATGTGACAAAAAGAATTGTCCCTGGCCAGACAGAAATGAATGCCTTGTGGGTCCGAGCTATGTCAAGCATGCTTCTACACTAATACGTATACTGTAGGGATGATGGCCGAAAACTTTCAGTGCCAGGCAGTGAAAATAAGTTGCGCAAGTCGCTCTGGATAAGAGTGTCTGCTAAATACCTGTAATGTAATGTAACGTAACCTCACTAGCATTTAGGAAAGGAAAATATGATGGTAGGAACACCACTGGGGTTACATGGCTATGCCTCAAATTATTCCCATATATGTGCAAAAAAAAAGCTCACACTGTCTCAGCTGATGACAAACGACTTTGAAGTTCCCGTCTTCTGCATTCTCTGCATCTGTTGGCTGCTCAAAAATAACATTGAGATAATGCACAAGTAGATGCCGATTGTAAAGTCTTACAGCTACGTGGGGTGATCTATAACGCCCGTTTGTCCTGTGGCTGCACACATTGTAACGTTGTCCCCCCTCTTGTCCAGGGATTTCCAGTGATGGTTTTTATATGATCCGCAGTTACAGTTCTAATGCCATTTGATGCTTGTTGCTCGTAGAATTATTTAACAACCCGTCACGCCTCTCTCATGCACGCAGGTCTACCCCTCACGGATTCCACTGCCCCACCGTCTCATTTCTTACGCGATTTAGGAGTGGCGGATCAAACTACGTGTGATTGTACGCATTATCTGAAAAAACAGCTTTAAAAAAGTATGTTCAACTGCAAACAGTACACGCGCAATTTTTGCCCAAAACGCAGTAACGTAAATGTTATATTCACGAATGGCACCTGTATTCAAAGTTTTAGTTTTTAAAAAACTATAAGGATTTAAGGAGTAGAACATTATTTTAAGTTCTGCAGATGTTTTGGGAATTTCAGCACTGTTTTATTTCTCACTGTAGTTTAAAAAAAAAAGTTACTTAACAATCCAAAAATGCATGGATACCTGCTATGCAAAAAGTATATCTGCTGGGTTCTCTTGTCATAAAACACTAACAGCGGCTCACCACATAGGTAATTATACAATCACACCATTCTGGCCAGACATGCTGAGCTAACAACACTGTAACGCTAACTAGTAAGAATGATAAGCGTCAACGACAAGTATGAATTGCGTATTTAAATAGCTAAAAGTTTATGTGAAATTTGAACACTGCACAGAACATAGCACAACAGACACTAAACTTACTTACTAAACTTAATGTCATAATCATAAATCATCATTAACACATATTGCTGGCTGCGCTGACTGGAGATAGTTTCTATAAAATCATACTGATGGTATTTCATGATTTGTATGTACAGTATGTAATGACTTTATTACATGAAGACAAGGAACTGCAATCTGTTTAAAAAAAAAATCTATTTGTAATATGTAGCTAAAAGCTCAGCTTCAAAAAAAAAACTTGATGGGAATAACAATACACAATTGTGAAATGTAATACAATTTGTGTGTTGTTCTTATTAGATGTTCTGAACTCTATTGTGTTTATCGTGGTTAACCCTAATTCATTTTGCAAAACATCATTTTGAGTCTTCGAATTTGAGGGGAATTTGGCTTGAATTTATTATCAAATGTATGGGGACCCTGTCTTCATGCATCAATAGTTCAAAAGTTAAAATTAATTTATAAGTTTTCTTTAAGTTGAAAGGTTTACATTTCATTTTCATACACTGAAATAAACCCAACTATTTCAAATATTTTATTGTGGATATTTTCATGCTAAGTGTCCATTATTTAATTAATAGGCTATACTTGACATTACTGTGATTATAGTGGCCCTCATAGTTTGTGCAAGTATAACTGGCAAGAGAAATAACAAATCGGACAAGTCCGATTTTAATTTGGACCCAAACCATTAGGTTAAAATGGATTTATAATGATGTTGAAATGCATTTAAGGTGTACATTTCAAAGGCTGAAAGTCTAAATAAAGTTGAAATGCATTTATGGAATGTATTTTAAAGCTGCATTTATAAACTAGACATGTATCTGACAAACATTTGAAACGCATTTTGGCCAATAAAAATGTATTTCAAATACATCTTTCCGTATGGGCGTTTACTTGCACTTAACGTTTTGGTAACAAACATTTTAGGCACAAGACAAGGACGGTGGGTAGCCTACGTTACATCTCCCAAAATAAGAAGGCTACAGTATTAATTAAACATGGTCTGCATAATATGGAGAACAAGAACACATTCCTCGAAGGACATGAAGGGATGTCCTAAAAACATTACTAGGACGTTATTAAAGTTCTAGGAAGGGCACTGTTTGGTTACAATATGACATTTCATTTGAATTTTTCGGTTATGATATGACGTTGTGCTCATAACATTCATGGGACATTCAGGGATGTTCCTGCAACGTCTGCAACTGGTTACAATATAACGTCGTGTAATTAATGTCTGGGGGACGTTACTAGTCCACATAACGTTTAGAAAACCCTACAAAAAGACGTCAAGGCAACGGCCTGATGAGATGTTCAGGGGACCTAATTTCGTTAGCTGTGCTATTATCATATTTTCCTCAAGCTCTCAGATTTTGATGACGAATCAAAGTACACATATCATCACACGGTTGTTTCAAACAGATGCAAAACATGATTTGACAAACTTGCCTGGCGCTAATGTAATGTAGCTAAAAACTGCATTTGTGAAATAGCCCCTCTAAAAAAAAATCTTCATCTTCAGTTGGTTACAGCAAACCAGCCTACTTAAATGCCGTAGATTGTTATTGTAGGATACTTTTACAACTGCTCAAAACAATGACTGAAGTCATCGAGGCTGCAAACAAGCCAAATTAGTTTTAAAACATCTTCCAATTGCACTTGAACAAGTGCGCACAGGAGACAGCCAGATGACAGCCCATATCTCTGTTATGCTGTTTGGCTACGGATTATTTTTTACAGTAGGCTAATTTATTTTGTAGGAACTTTGTGCTTAGCCTACTTTGTAGCCTACTGCCGTGACGAATATGAACAAATGTCGTATTTTTTTCTAGAAAACTTACCTCTTCGGATCCTTTTTTCTATTTTCTTATTTGGTCTGTTTTTCGTCTTCAGCCCCGTTGTGCTACTCGTGCGCAAGGAAGTGCTGACCGCTGCCTTTGGGTCTTGTCAGTAAAGAGAAGCGGTGACGTACCCGTCTACCAGGCGTAGCTCCACGCGCGCGCCCACACACACGCACGCACGCACACACTATGAGAAATGGTTTTCACACTTGTGTCCTAGATCTCAAACATATTTTTATCTTGCTGTTTTGGGGGTGGACTCCAGGATTCTCCCACACCAGTCAATATAGGTTCATTTACAGCAATAGCATCGTTGTTTAGCTATATTTTTAGCGAAACTCTTCTCAGTTATAACCTTGTGAAAACCTACTCAGCCTGATAAACTGGATAGTTGTCATCACTGTGTTCTGGTTTAGTATTCTCTTTGTTGGTAAGACATGTCTCCCATATTTGAACAATCTGTGCACGGATGACGTTAATGTCTCCTGGCTGTAATTGCTGTTGTGTCTTTTTTTTTTGTGTCATTTCATCCACATGATCGTTGGTTTGGCTGAAAAAGATTTTTCCTGTCCCCTAACCCTACCAATGTTCAGATTAACATATCCACATTAATTTATTTTCCTAACCTGGCAGTTCCGATACAGAGAAAACACAACTGCACATTTAAAAAGCATCATGTCTGATTTTTTAAAATGCACTGACACCCACACCCACTTTTTCCAGGATCTCCGCACGGGCTTACACCAGTCACGTGTCTATGTTCAGTGGCATGTAGTGAAACCAGCCTGGTTTGTTTCAATAGCCTCAAAACTGCATTAGTCATGGTAGTGTACGTCACAGAAGCTTTCATTACCCGGTCTTGAGGGTTACCTGAGGTTCACATCATGATCGCATGGTGCTGATCTGTTCAGGCAGAGCAGATACAAATTTTCCTATTGAACTCTATGGAAAAATAAGTCAGGAGAAGAAACCCTTCAAGTTATCCATCCATATCTACTGTATTTCTGGCAGCAGAGTGATGATTTAAGGCTTGTTTGATACGTCAGACCCTTGATGACTTAGCCATTTAGCCAACCATGTGTTCCATACTGTTCCAGTGTAATTTACAGATAAATCTAGTCCCACCCCCCAATTCCCATAGAGATCCATTAAAATGCAGGGACGTTATAGTATCGCTTGTAAGAGTACCAGAAAATAAGATATCAAGAGTCTTTTGATGTTGTTGGGACACAGACATCAGGAAATCATGGCATGCAAAGGATATGCGACCAAAATGCACAGTCAACTTTAGTGTATGTAAACTTCTGACCCACTGGAATTGTGATATAGTGAATTAAAAGTTAAATGATCTGTCTGTAAACAATTGTTGGAAAAAATACTTGTGTCATGCACAAAGCAGATGTCGTAACTGACTTGCCAACACTATAGTTAACATGAAATCTGTGGAGTGGTTAAAAATTAGTTTTAATGACTTCAACCTAAGTGTATGTAAACTTCCGACTTCAACTGTATATCTTTCTCTACTTGCTAACCATTTCTCTTATTCCCCTGCCTCTTCCTACTCTTTCTCCCCTAGTTTTGCTCATCTGCTCTCTCTCTCTCTCTCTCTCTCTCTCTCTCTCTCTCTCTCTCTCTCTCTCTCTCTCTCTCATCACTCTCTTTTTATTTTTTATTTCAGAGTGTCTGGGTGTGGATGGGGCTGTTTGCTCAGGGGCGGGCATCTGTTTATTTGTATGCAATTGGTGTAGTCTGGTGGGCTTGGGGGACCTGTAAAGATCTCAGAAATGCTATGTAGTTTTTTTTTAGAATGGGTACTGGTCATTGTATACAATGTAATGTACTGTGAATGAGTGTGTGGGGGGTGGGACTGGGGGGGGGGGGGGGTCATTTTGGGGGTCATTTTGCTGGCGAGTTGTTTTTAGGTGATAGTGGCTAATAATGGATGTCAAAAATCAAAGTCTCTCTCTCTCAGCACTATCATTGAAATTGTCCCATGATACATGATTTATTTATTTTCTTGTTGAGATTTTTAAGTTTCTGCTTCAGGATTCAGCCTCTCTGGACATAAATGTCATGAGTTTTATCAAGATCATAAAAGTCCTCAGTGGCCATGGCTTGTGGGTGTGGAGAGCACAGTTATAGTCCCATAATACATCTGTCACCCTCAAAGCAACAATGACTGAACTGGTATCTGTGTCTTGGTTTACAGGTTAATTGTGTGTAGCTTACATTAACCAGAAAAAAAGAACAAAATACGTCAACCAGACTCACATAAGCAAGAGAAGTGAAATATTTCCCTGAATGTTAGCCGAAACATTTCCGTTAACTGGCAAAACCAGACTTTAGGGCAAAACATTTCTTAAAGCAATCTTGAAACGTCTATGCTTTTGTACAATGGCAAAGCAGGAATATTATGGCCCATAATATTGTTTTATATATCGTAGATATTGCTCTTGTTGAGACTTGGTACATGATTACAGTTATATATGTTTTTATCTGCATCATTCTGGTCACTGGTGAGAGCTAATCAATTATTCTAACAGCACTCACTGGGGTAAGACTGATGCTCTTGACACTGTGATCCTTTGAGAGAGAACAGGCCTCTCTGCCTGTTTAAGGGGAACAGAACAGCAGAGCAGTTCAGGTCAACTCCATTACAAAGTTACAAAGCGTATGCTAATGTACACACTGGAGAGCACTCTTGATCGAGATCTTGGTTTTGTTTTGCTCTTTGAAAGGTTTGAAAGTTAGGCTGTAGTGCCCTAGACAGCCTCTAAGTGCCCGTAGTGGGCTTGGACTCAACACTCTGATGAAGATAATGACAATGATATCATCTCCTGGACACTTTGCTTTAAACCACAGGTTAGCCACTTGCCTCCACAGAGTAGAATGAAGAA
Organism: Synaphobranchus kaupii; assembly: GCA_029718625.1. Lineage (NCBI taxonomy): Eukaryota > Metazoa > Chordata > Actinopteri > Anguilliformes > Synaphobranchidae > Synaphobranchus > Synaphobranchus kaupii. Next base: position 96,984,099 of record CM056380.1, read on the forward strand.
CACATAAACAGCTTTTTTTTTTTGCTCTTTGACACAGATTAAAGCACTGAAAGTCAATCTTACATTTGTTTCATGCTTCTGTGTGAAAATGTAAAGTGAAAAGTCTTCAAAGTCGTTGTCGTTGGTTTGTGAAAAGGCTCAACCTATGACCCTGTGATGGAGTATTTCCTGTCTGCATTGCTGGCAGGACCCCAAGGGCAGTGGCTTGACTCTCTCCCATATGACCATAATCCATCTGTGTCTCTGTCACAGTGAAAACTCTTCAGACTGAATGAGATGCCACTACAGATATACTGTGTAATTAAATCCTGACTCAATTAACAGTAACCCTTCCCTTCTCTCCCAATCTCCTGTATGTCCATACTGGTTATTCTGTTAACCAAACAAGACTTTTCTTATCAACTTGCCTGTTGAGATAACCCTGACTGTAAAGTGGAATAAGGTGTCTTCAACTTTCAGGCACTTCAGACAGCCGGCTGTTCTTCCTTTCTCTAGCTCTCCCTTCAATACTGGGTCAGGGAAACTCCAGGGACAATGAGAAATAGAACAGCCCCCACCATTTGCTCTCTCTCTCTCTCTCTCTCTCTCTCTCTCTCTCTCTCTCTCTCTCGCGCTCTCTCGCGCTCTCTCACACCATCTTTTTGGGCTAACTTGCTCTCTCTTTCTCTTTCAATCTAATGCTCTCTCTCATCCCCTTGTCCATCTCTCCTCTAACTGACCTGGATAACTCATCTGTGGGTTCTTATCACTCCATCACTTTGTCTCACTGTCAGGGGAGCAGAGTTATTGGAATCAAGTTTCAGACGTTGCTTATTAGGCCTCTTGTGTCTTGTTTATCCTGTGGTCATTAATATTGCAGGAGGATAAAATAAATAGGCTGAAATGTTACGCACTTCAACAGTTATTCATATACGCGGTTCATTTCACTGGAAGTACTTGAGAAATATTTAGATTTTCAGACAAAACAACTTGACAGACAGATCATTTTACAAATGGAGGAAAACAGCAGCATATTTATACATACAGTATATGCTAAATAAAATAGGGAAAAAGCACAGTGTGTGAATTTGAGGTCAATAAAATGGAAATTCGAATAAAATGTATTTGATTCAGCATTTAAATGCGGTTTTGCTAAAATGAACAAATAATGTGAATTAATGACAATAGTGATAATATAATGACAATAATGGAAAAAATGGTGTATTCCACATAAAAGCCTAAAAATTATTTACAGGACAATTGGCCTGGATGCATCACTCAGATAAGGATGTCAACCATGCAAATACGTATTGAACAGATTCTGAGCATATTTTCAAAGTGGTGTGGTTATTAACTCCATCAACCTTCACGACCCTGCTGAAAATGCCATGGGATAATTACTTTACCTAAAAAGGGGTCTGATGCAATTTCTTTTTATTTTCTTTATCCTTTATTTTTTTTTCACATTATGTCAGAAATGGTTTTGACTGGTACTTTACCGAGTCTTTACATCATAATTTCCCCATGAATCACTATACTGAATAGATAAATTCCCACACTTTGACAAAATCACCATTAATTAGGGTCAGCTGAACCAATAATAATGAGTATGCAATAATAATAATACATTCATTCTGTGTTTTTTTCAGTGCAAATGAAGCAAGTTCTATATATATATATATATATATATACAGATCCTTTCCAAAAAATTAGAATATCATGGAAAAGTTGTTTTTTTTTCCATAATTCCATTCAAAAAGTGAAACTTTCATAGATTATAGATTCATTACACACAAAGTGAAATATTTCTCGCCTTTATTTGTTTCATTTTTCATAATTTTGGTTTACAGCTCCAGAAAACCCCCAAAACAGTATTTCAAGAAATTAGAATAGTGTGTCGAAAATCAGCATTTACTTCAGTTATTTCAGAGATTGAATGTTTTAGACTGAGTGTCACACTCTGTACGTGGTGGTTTTTGAAGCACTGACTCCAGCCTCAGTCCACTCCCTCTGCATCTCCGCCAAATTTTTGAATCGTCTTTGCTTGACAATCCGCTGAAGCCTACGGTCATCTCTTTTGCTTGTGCACCTTCTCCTGCCACATTTTTCCCTTCCACTAGACTTTCTATTGATATGCTTGGACACTGCACTCTGTGAACAGCCAGCCTCCTTAGCGATGACCTTTTGTGGCTTACCCATCTTCTGGAGGGTGTCAATGATGGTCTTCTGGCCAATTGTCAAGTCTGCAGTCTTCCCCATACTGAACCAAACTGAGATACCTGTCCAATTTAATGACACACCTGTAGAAAAACTTTGCTGGTGTTTTGAGTAAATTAGATGATTAGAGTGTGACACTCAGTCTAAAACATTCATTCTCTGAAATAACTGAAGTAAATGCTGATTTTCGACACACTATTCTAATTTCTTGAAATACTGTTTTGGGGGTTTTCTGGAGCTGTAAGCCAAAATTATGAAAAATGAAACAAATAAAGGCTATAAATATTTCAATTTGTGTATAATGAATCTATAATCTATGAAAGTTTCACTTTTTGAATGGAATTATGGGAAAAAAAAAGAACTTTTCCATGATATTCTAATTTTTTGGAAAGGATCTGTATATATATATATATATATATATATATATATACTGTATATATGAACACACAATTGTTAACAATAAATGGCAGTCACACAAAAAAAAAAAAAAAGTTTTACCGATTATGAATGGAACCTGTGCTCTTTAATGTATTTGGTCATTCTTAAATAAAGAAATAATTCACACTGGTCAAGTGAATGATATCTTAAAATATATCTCAGGGCACTCCTCAAAACTGCTGTCCGCAAACACTGGCTTGAACATAGACTTATGCACGTGAGTAAACAAACTTTAACTGTTTGAAATAGGCACAAACCAGTAAGTAGGGAGTAAAGTATAAAGTATTTATTCCACATTGTAGTGAGACCTCTGTATTGTGCTGTGCTTCAGGATTCTGTGCAGTCTTTTCTGGCACAGGCCAGAAATTACTTGAAAATAAGTTCTGAGTGAGGATTTTTAATGCACAAAGGCCACAAAAATTAAGTGTGGGTTTCAGTTATATTCAAGGAAAAAAAATTATGAATAACAAATCAATAAAAAAAATAAGCAAATAAAAAAATGTTTACAGATTATGAGTCTCACTCACATACCGATTGGTGAAATATCCTTGCACATTCCCATCCTTCGATTACATCTGACCTCCCACCCAGGAACTTCTAGATCCTGCTTATGGCGTGACTATTTTCAAAGGCAAATAAGAAGGCAGAAGAATATCCGGGTCCCTCATTTTGACCAATTTCACTGGCTTATAACTTCGCTGTTTGGCATTTACAGAGCATCTGCGTGTACAGCATCTAGAGACTGTGACAGCAACAGCTAGACCAACACAAAGGATTTTAGATGTAAAACCTAGTGTCTGTATGGATGCTGAAACAGGCGGAGCTATCATATGCTTCCAGTGGCTCCCTGATGTGAGTGAAATCATAGCATTTTGCTACAGAGAGCAAAGTGCTTTGACTGGTTCATACAGGCAATGATTGGCAGCAAATTGTACCTCTATCTATTATGAGATTCACTGAACCCCACTCTCCCATCACAAGTGTATATTTGATATGGGCGAATGACACAAAGAGTTACGCAAAAAATAAAATAACAGAATGCAAAACACGTGGCCTTGAATCAAATAAATTTATACTGAGAGTGAAACATACATTCATCCTCGACTGGCAGCACGTCGACCACAATCAACATAATTTTGCATTGTTTTCCAACTTTCCCACACAACGACATGCAGTACACACAGCATCAATTGGTGAAGACCATGATGACGGCACCCCTGACAATGTTGACTGCGCTAGGCATTTTGGGCAGGGTAAAAGAAAGGTATCAACGTCTCTGATATTCTGTGGGGAACCAAGTGAATAGAGACGTGAGAGACCACTCTGAAACAGGGGAAGATTTTTGCAAATCAGCTGCTATGCCTAAAAAAAAGTCAAACTTGTAGGCTGCCAAGCGACTCAGAAGGTAAGGAAACTTGCCAAAAACACAGACTGAGCCCGATAGCCTAGATATGACAGCCTAGCCTGGGCTATGCAATTAGCTGACTATGATGAGAGTTTGCTTCGTCTCAATTTGCTAGGGTTTGGGTGGTTTGAAGTTCAGCCAGGCTTCCTCAGGTTACTGCCACATTTGCTTCTCCCAAAACACTTTTTGTCATCAGTAAGAGTTACGCTTCTCCTACAATTAGCACTAGCTCTCGTGTAGTTCTGCAGAAAATAAGCACTGTCTTGCAGATGAGTGCAGCGGAGGAGCCCATGTGTGCAGCTGGCACAGAGGATATTCAAGAGGCACAATTGGCAATTTCAAATTTAGGGGAAAAACAGCAAGCAAACAAACCAAGAAAGAAACAGAAAAATGTAGCTGTGTAACCCCTGTGAGTGCTGAGTGTGTGATGGCCAGAGCCTGATCCTCATAGGAGAAAGCTCTCTGACTCACAAACAGGCAACGACAGCGTCCAAACTCACATGTGCAACACTGCCCTCTATTGGACACTTCTGATAATAACACACAACAAAAACAATATGCCACTCATCCACATTCATTTCCATTGATACATATTATAGTAATAAATATCTATGATGTTCTAATTTCTGGAATTCAGTAGTTCTATCCCTAGCCTACCATAATTATACGCAACTATTTTAAAGAATAGCCTTCACTGTCAGTCTGTGCAGCACGCAAGTAATACAGAGGTGCACTGAAGTAACGGCGATGGGATGCATCTTGTCCACAGAGTGAAAGATAAAATGAAATGTCTCAAAGCCCACAAAGTTCTGACTAAGCTGCATTGGCACAGTTGTTCCCTTTTATAAATTGTAATCAATGTGTTTTCAGATAGGAAAATTTAAAATTGCAACACTGTAAAGCACACTCTGCACTGGGACAGTGTGCGTATAGAGCATTACACAGAGCTATATGACAGACTAGCATGCCTATTAGGAATTCTATTCCTTTCTGGAAGAGCTGAAAATCACCTGGTGAATTAGTCCAGAAGATACAAGGGGTTTGCTTGAGGTCAGCATTGGCAACGATTGCTGTAAACATGGAGGATATCCCACTTGTAAAATGTGTGATTCAGTCTAAAGAAAGGCCTAAAGAAGGGCCTCACAACATAACAATAAAATGTGTGTGTGTGTGTGTGTGTGTGTGTGTGTTTTCCTCTGCATCCCAATGAAGTCTCTTTTACTCTGACAACTTTTACTGTTCAGTGACATCCAACCTCCAGCACAGAGAGTCCAAGGGTCTGTTTTTTGCATTCAGCCATTCTGATGGAAAAAGGATGTGAAACAGAAGGCAGCAGTCAGTAGGCCATCGCTCAGCGAGAAAGCTTTGTGTGGATTCGCCATGCAGTGCGGATGCTATAAAACAGTGGCCTCTTCTATGGCGTTGACCCAGCTGTGAAACAAGAACACATTGCCCCGTGTAAGAAAATTCCTCTTCAGTTAGGAAGCAGTTTAAAGCTATAGTTTTTAACTGTAAAACTAACAAAAACAGATATTTTGCCTTTTGTTCTGAGGATGTAACCTCTGGAAGGAGACTACAGTAAACATATTTCAGTTAACATTTAAAAAGAAAGGGAACACTGTCAGCATTCGTTTTCCTACAGAGGATTTCTGGTCCTGACTGACCTCAGCACACATTTAATGATCCTATAGACACACGGTCCCTGAGTCTGGCTGACCTGAGCGCAGTGCTTGTGTCCTCGGCTCGAAAGGTATAAAACAGGGTCTTCTTATGGTAGAGCTGGAAGACATTAGCAGTCTGCTCTCCTTCCACCTTCTCTGGCAGTTTCACAGTGAAGCCAAGCAGAGGTAGGCTCTCAGACGCGACCTTGTCCTGCCAGAGGGAGAGAGAGCGATGCATGTAGAGAAAGGCTAAGTGACCCAGATCAACCAGAGACATGACTCTACACAAACACAACGAAGAGCTTAGACTGAACATAACATGCCACCGCAAAGAAAAATGGAACAATAAGCCCACCACCCTAGTAAAGCACACCTAAAAGTAATCAAAACACCATTCCAAAAACAGACAAGTACTGAGTGTGCACACTACCTCAACTTTACAATTCACAGTAAAGACAACCAACAGAACACTCGACAAAATACACAGCACAAGTGACACTGAACAAAACAGATAGATCCAAACACATCTTGCACCGAGTAAAAACAACTAATGCTACAAAACACTGACTGGATAAAACAAGAGACACCCACAAAGCAAATGTGAGTAGTTCTCCTGCTAGGAAGACCAGCTGGACAAGTTGTTTCTATTCAATTAGTAAAGGACAGGATGGATGGAAGTGTGTAAACTTTGTGTGAAAATAGTGGGTGTATGTGAGATAAGGGGATTCCCCACATATAGAGGAGCTCCCAGTGTGGGACAGTGGGTGGCATCTTAGATGGGAGATAGTTGGTGCTGTGTATACCACAGGAATTCTCTGTGATTGGGATTACACTTTAGGACAGCGGGGACACTGTATGTAGGATGTGGGACTTATGTGCGTATGGGATTTAGGTTACATGAGCATGTACGGGGGGGTCCACAGTGTGTGGGGTGGCTACAATGCTAGGAATGGAGGTGGCCACAGCATTAGGGACTGGGCTGGGTACAGCATTGGGGATAAGGGGTGTAGCGTGTGGGGTATGTATGGTATTAGGTGTGGGTGTAAAGAGTGTGGGGCAGATAGTATAATGAATAATTAGTGTTTAGGAATGGTCCAATGTCAGGGATATGGGGATACAGTGTGTGGGACAGGTAGAGCATTAGGAATTGGGGGTGCTGTGTCTGGGACAGGGACAAGGGGTACAGTGTTTAGGATAGTTACAGGGACAGGGGGTAGAGTGATTAGGATAGTTACAGTGTCAGGGACAGAAGTACATTGTTTAGGATAGTTACAGGGACAGGGGGTAGAGTGTTTAGGATATTTAAAGTGTCAGGGACAGAGGTACAGTGTTTAGGATAGGTACAGTGTCAGGGACAGAGGTACAGTGTTTAGGATAGTTACAGTGTCTGGGACAGGGGGTAGAGTGTTTAGGATAGTTACAGTGTCAGGGACAGAGGTACAGTGTTTAGGATAGTTACAGTGTCTGGGACAAGGGGTAGGGTGTTTAGGATAGTTACAGTGTCTGGGACAGGGGTACAATGTTTAGGATAGTTACAGTGCCTGGGACAGAGGTACAGTGTTTAGGATAGTTACAGTGTCAGGGACAGAGGTACAGTGTTTAGGATAGTTACAGTGTCAGGGACAGAGGTACAGTGTTTAGGATAGTTACAGTGTCTGAGACAGAGGTACAGTGTTTAGGATAGTTACAGTATCTGGGACAGAGGTACAGTGTTTAGGATAGTTACAGTGTCTGGGACAGAGGTACAGTGTTTAGGATAGTTACAGTGTCAGGGACAGAGGTACAGTGTTTTGGATAGTTACAGTGTCAGGGACAGAGGTACAGTGTTTAGGATAGTTACAGTGTCAGGGACAGGGGTACAGTGTTTAGGATAGTTACAGTGTCAGGGACAGAGGTACAGTGTTTTGGATAGTTACAGTGTCAGGGACAGAGGTACAGTGTTTAGGATAGTTACAGTGTCTGGGACAGAGGTACAGTGTTTAGGATAGTTACAGTGTCAGGGACAGAATACAGTGTTAAGGATAGTTACAGCATCTGGGACAGAGGTACAGTGTTTAGGATAGGTACAGTGTCAGGGACAGGGGTACAGTGTTCAGGATAGATACAGTGTCAGGGACAGAGGTACAGTGTTTAGGATAGTTACAGTGTCAGGGACAGAGGTACAGTGTTTAGGATAGTTACAGTGTCTGGGACAGAGTTACAGTGTTTAGGATAGTTACAGTGTCAGGGACAGATGTACAGTGTTTAGGATAGTTACAGTGTCTGGGACAAGGGGTACAGTGTTTAGGATAGTTACAGTGTCTGGGACAGAGGTACAGTGTTTAGGATAGTTACAGTGTCAGGGACAGAGGTACAGTGTTTAGGATAGTTACAGTGTCTGAGACAGAGGTACAGTGTTTAGGATAGTTACAGTATCTGGGACAGAGGTACAGTGTTTAGGATAGTTACAGTGTCTGGGACAGAGGTACAGTGTTTAGGATAGTTACAGTGTCAGGGACAGGGGTACAGTGTTTAGGATAGTTACAGTGTCAGGGACAGAGGTACAGTGTTTAGGATAGTTACAGTGTCTGGGACAGAGGTACAGTGTTTAGGATAGTTACAGTGTCAGGGACAGATTTACAGTGTTTAGGATAGTTACAGTGTCAGGGACAGATGTACAGTGTTTAGGATAGTTACAGTATCTGGGACAGAGTTACAGTGTTTAGGATAGTTGCAGTGTCAGGGACAGATGTACAGTGTTTAGGATAGTTACAGTGTCTGGGACAAGGGGTACAGTGTTTAGGATAGTTACAGTGTCTAGGACAGAGGTACAGTGTTTAGGATAGTTACAGTGTCAGGGACAGAGGTACAGTGTTTAGGATAGTTACAGTGTCTGGGACAGAGGTACAGTGTTTAGGATAGTTACAGTGTCTGGGACAGAGGTACAGTGTTTAGGATAGTTACAGTGTCAGGGACAGAGGTACAGTGTTTTGGATTGTTACAGTGTCAGGGACAGAGGTACAGTGTTTAGGATAGTTACAGTGTCAGGGACAGGGGTACAGTGTTTAGGATAGTTACAGTGTCAGGGACAGAGGTACAGTGTTTAGGATAGTTACTGTGTCAGGGACAGAGGTACAGTGTTTTGGATAGTTACAGTGTCAGGGACAGAGGTACAGTGTTTAGGATAGTTACAGTGTCAGGGACAGAGGTACAGTGTTTAGGATAGTTACAGTGTCAGGGACAGAGGTACAGTGTTTAGGATAGTTACAGTGTCAGGGACAGAGGTACAGTGTTTAGGATAGTTACAGTGTCTGGGACAAGGGGAGAGTCTGTGCCCCCTCACCTCGCGTGTGGTGAAGGTGTAAAGCACCTTGTCTTTGATGAGGAACCAAAGTTTCTTCCAATTTCTCTTGCTTCTCTTGCAGCGATGCAGGCTTCCACTCATGGTCGAACCCTCGGCCGACCCCGGCACCTGCGCAAACCAGAAACATCAGAAGCACACAGGGAGCTGTCACCTGACTGAGGAAGGACACAGACCATAGACTGCAGAACAAAATATGGACAAACCCATGGACTTGCGAAAAGTGTTTTGAAGCCGTATAAGTGCAGTTTTGTGCTGCCATGTTGTACAAAAATTGGAGCCAGAGACTGTGCAGTAGGGGAAAGGGGGGGGACTCATATATGGCCATGAAATCCGGCCCGAATTTGTGTCGTCCACGAAGCGCGAGAGATACTGACTAGGTAGTGACACAAATTGTTCCTGATTGGTCCACAAAATATTTAAATATTTTCCAAATGATACCTTATACAAATACCTTAACAAATTGGTACATGGAGAGACATTAGACAAAGAAAAAGCACCTATTGCGACTACTAGGTATGGGCCGCTCGATACTCACGTGTCGACACGGTGTCAAGTTTTCAAATTACTGTTGTTTCGATGTAGTGCTCCAAGGCTTGTTTAAAATCACGTGATCAAAGAAACCGAAGCTTCGGACACCACGGTGAAGCCTGTAATTTTGGGCGTATCTCAAACCAATACATGCTCAACCAATAGCCTACCTGTTGAGATGTGTCAGCTATACGGATCTGGGATCAGAGGCGCTTTTCACTCACATAAAGTGATTAAAGTCACATAATTAATTGGACAGTGCCACATTTTTTGCTAATTTGGTTCTGTACTCTAGCACTTTGAGTTTGAAAGGATACAATGACAATGAGGTTGAAGTGCAAATTGTCACCTTTAATTTGAGGGTATTTTCATCCATATTAGATGAACCGTTTAGAAATTATAGAACCTTTTGTACATAGTCCCCCCCATTTTCGGGCATCAAAAGATATTGGACAGTTTAACATAATGTAGAATAAAGTAATAATTTTTAATAGGCTAATATAATAATTATAATTGTGATGTTAACGACAACCACTAGGTGGTCACTGTGGATAGGGTAAGAGTAATCAACAAGGGGTAATAATGAACGCAAACCCATAGTTTCCTTATTCCAGGACATTGCATTCTGCAGAAATATAGCCATTTGGTCTTCCATACCCAAGTCGTGGGGTTTCATGAGAAGAGAGAGAGACATTTGAGAGTGCGTTTGAGATTTTGTAGAGAGTTGTTAATAAAGGAAGCTTCACGTAAGACATCTTTTGTATGGGATTATTTCCAACAAGAGACCCCATAAAAAGCACGGTGCATGATTTGCGACCGGCACTTGTCCTATTAAAATGCTTTGCCACTTGCGGTCAACGCATCCCGATATTTCAGCATTACCATGGAATCCTGCTGTGACTCAAGCTGGACCATCTATTCTAGGTAGCCTATAGCCAAAAATGTACCTCAATGTTTAAAAATGTAAGATAAACAAGTTATTGAAGTTTGTGAAGTTAAGGAAGTTCCCCACATACATGAGCATAATGTTATTTATTAACTGTGTTAAATCACGGCAGCAATCCATTTATGCAAGGAAGCCCTGAAAACATAGAAGAAAATAACTCTCATAGAATGACTATTAATAAAAATAACAATAACATGAATAAAAATATGGCTACCTATCTGTGTGCTATTTAATATACAGTTCCTTTCCACAATGCTATGAGCTGGGGGAAAGCTGATACGCTTTAAATATGGCCCAGTAAATGGCGAAAATAGTTTTTCAAATCATTGGAATTTATTGTTACAATGTACTCTCCTTTACTCGACACGCAAGAGGAAATAGAAGGGCATTGGGCGATATGATGGCATCATGTTCATGAAACACACATTTTCATTTCACTTTAATAATGATAATTATCGTCATATCATCATGAGAATATGTTTAATTTGTACAACACTGTGAATATAGACTCAGTTGGAGAGGGCTTTGAGAATACATGGCAAAAGTATTAATATTCAAAATCAGAATTTTACAAGAGTCAAGAATGTTTCATTAATTTAAATTTATTGCGTTGTGAAGAGTATTTTAGACCAGGAGATGTCACTGGAGTGGCAGGTGTCAAATGCTTCATGACACAGACACTTCAACCAACGCAATCGCTTCAACTGTGTCAATGCTTCAGAAAGCTTCACTCTGCCCATCACTAGCGACTACATGTTCTTGTGGGAAAAAAATTATTGACTTTTTATTTGAAAATTATTAAATTATTATTTGACCTCATCGGAACATTGACTTACATTGAAAACGGGAGCTGAAAGACCTACACTGGAGCCAAATACACTGGCACTAGTGAGCAACACTCTCAACAAGACCAGGAAGTGAGCTTCAGAAACGAAGCCCCGTGCTGGCCCCTTGGTGCAGGCGAGAGGACGACCCGCGCGTAGGTGCGGCCGCCGTACCTGGTTCAGAGCAGAGGTGCTCTTCCTGTGTTTCCACAGGCTGGGCGGGTGGATGCTCTGGAAGACGGCAGATAGCGGTCGACTGGACCGGTTGGGTCGAGGACTGCCATTACTGGCCACCCCAATGACACCCCCTCCTGTAAAAACAGGGAGAGAACAACATAGATGTGTATTATGGGTTGGTTTTGATGTTTGGCATGCAGCTTGTTTTAAAAAAACCCAGCTCTGCTCTGGTACTTAACCCTCCCTCATACCCGTGCTGCTATGGGACAGGGTTCCACAGAGAAGAGGAGGGTTGTTTTGGGATGGGGACCGTACCTCTCTTCTTCAGCTCAGCGTAGCAGCGGTCACACACCTTGGCCACCCTGTCTTTGAGGTACTTGAGGGGGTACTTGTTCCTGGAGCAGCTTCGGCAGACGATCTGCAGTGGAGGGACAGCGTTACGGGAGAGGGACAGGACACATTGAGAGGGGAGTCTCGTGAGCGTGGGTGGGAGGTGGGCGGCGCAGGGGAGGAAGGAGGCGACGCGTGTGGCTCCACCCACCTTCCCGCAGGCGTGGCAGTGGTGGCGCCGCAGGGTGAGAGAGAAGTCCGAGGTGCAGTTCATGCACATCATCACATGAGACACGGGCACCAGGGTGGGAGCTTTCTCCCCCAGACACAGCCACAGCCTCTCCCGAGCCTGACAGCAGGAGAAACACTTTACCAAAATAACACTGATGCATGGAGGTGCCCCTGTGACACCACAGGGGCGTGGCCTAAGACAGCGGAAACACAGGGACGAAACCTGGCTAAAGACTGGTACTTCTGGACGAAATTACTTGAACAACTTTAGCAAAGTAACATGTGCTAATAAGAAAAGATGGCTTTCATGTTGAAAATCTGTTCAGCGGCCCTGCAGGGGGTTCTGTTTCAGAGGCAAGCAGAGTCCTCACCTCACTACTGTAGCTGCTGAAAGACCCAGGTGGTCTCGTGTGGTCTGCCACGGTCCGACTGAGCGTGTGAAACCAGTCTTCTCTCTCCCCGTATGAGCTGCAGGGCCGAAGGTTGGGGTGGTTAGGGGGCGCTAACTCCACACCCATATTCCATCAAAACGATCAAATCAGCACATGGCGTATTGCCTTAAGCTAGGTAATTTCACTTGTTGATTGACGCCACTGGGTAGAAAAGAGGTACAGTGGTATCAGCCATTGGTAACAAAGATAGACACACACCTGGCGGAGAGTGTGATGGCGATATCGTTCACCTCGATCTTCAGAGCGTTCTGTACATTCTCTAATGTGGGTTTGCTGACCTGAGGGAACGGATGCAAGAATATTAGCACACAGCAGAACAGTGTACACAACACAGCATGCTCAACACAGTATGATCAACACACTGAACACAGTATGGCCAACACACTGAACACGGTATGGCCAACACACTGAGCACAGTATGGCCAACACACTGAACACAGCATGGCCAACACACTGAACACGGTAAGTTAATTCAGCCATTTTAGTGTTCGTAATGAGGTCTGTGTTTGTGGAAAATTAAATTTCTTATCGATTGTTCTAATTCATTTGGCATTCTGTTGATTGGCAATTGATTTTATTTATTGACATTTATTTACATTATTTAAACCAGTTTCATCCAATGGACAGGATTGGTTCATTTTATTGTGAAACAAATACTTATGGCAGCTTTTCTTTATGGAGAATAATGTTTTTGTTTTGCTCCACACCATGCACCCTATCCCAAGTATGTATACTGTTTATTTATGGGATGGCAAAGTAAATCCTTTTAGTTTGCATGTGGTTTTCATTCATTCTTACTAGCTGAACCTGGACAAACAGTAGCATTATTCTACAGTTAATGGTAAAATGTAGCATCGCTCCCAGTGTGAACAACAAGACAAGGGAGAAGATAAAAGACAGGATGAGAATTAAAGAGACACATAGAGGGAGAGAGGAAAGGAAGAAGGGAGGGAGAGAGATACACCTTCATTCCAGTCAGAGAGAGGGTGTTCTTGAGCCTGTATTTGCCGTCCTGCTGTGGAAAGGTATACAGCATCACGTCATTCATCTGCGAAGGCAAACCAAACAGAGCAGCTCTTCAGCGTTTGACCCATTTCCACAGTTCCGTGTCCAAAACGCCGCGGACACGTTGCACTTATGTTTTATTTCCCATGCTGCTCCGTCCCATTATGAGCCTAATAAAGGCAGCGGAGAACAGGGTTTTCAATCCGTCTCCCAAAGCCTTTCGGGGTCATTTAGGAGGAAGAGAGGATGGAAGATTTTTGCTTCAACTGACTTGAAATGAATGAAAATAAAGTATCCGGTATGACGTTATGTCCACAAGAGGGCAATGTGAGCGTGAAAACGTCTCCTCCTCAGAGGTGTTTTCATACATTAGTTTTATTTCTCCTTTCATATTGGCCCATTCTGGTATTATGTTGAGCACATGGGTTTAGAGTAAAGCAGGGCTTTATTTCCAAAAAATATAAAGAAACAAAAACTCTTGATTTGAAGTAAGCACAGTGTTTTGCTTTTTAGCAGTAGTTTACTTGACAACACATGGTAGCTCCATGCATTGTGGAGTACATGAAGCCTCACTTTCCCCGCTCTAAATGTGACACACTAGTACTTAAGTAACTTGCCAAATTAACATTGATCTTATACAGAGTGAACAAAAATGTTAAAAAAAATTAGCATTTGCTGTGTAAAAGGTACATAACCAGGTAATTAACATTTGTGACTATGTTGTAATGTTCCGCTCCCTTCCTGTCCGTCTTCCGTGTTTTCCTGTTTTCCCTCCGTGTCATGTTGGATCCCTTTGTCCGTGTTTTCCCCGCTGCCGCGGACTAGGCGTGTCCTTCCCTGTCTTGTTCGTCTGGTTGTTTTGTCTTACTTCCGCCTTTCACTCCCTCCCCCTCGTTGCATGCATTTCCTCACCTGGTGTCTTGTAATCACTCCCGGTTTATGTTCACACCTGTATCGTATTTTGTCTCGTTAGTTAGCTCTATATAGTCTTTCGGCTGGCTGCCAGTCGGGGCCCGTTCGTTAACTATCATCACTTGGTGTAGTGCTTGACTCGTTATCTGGTCTCCCTGCTTAAACTATTCGCGTAGTTGTGGAATGTGTTTCCCGTGCAGCGTATAGTTCCTCGCAAAACTACGGATTGGTAGTTTACCTCCCGCACAATTTCCTGTCATAATTGTGTAGCTAACTTGTTTCCCTTCTCCTCCATCTAACCCTGCACCCGATCTCCCGTGGCAGTGTTCGTGTTCCCCGTGTTTGTTGTGTGTGTTGCGGTACCTCCACCTCCAGCGCGTGTAGGCTCCGGGGTGATTCGCTACCTGGCTACCCTCCAGTTGTTCCTGTCCGACCGAAGAGATCACCCAGTTCTTCGGCGCCGGCTCCTGGAGCTCTGGAGACAGTCAGCTACCTCCGGACCTACCGCAGCTACGCCACACCACTCTGTCCTGCCGTGCTACCGCAAAAACCTCCCGACTTCCAAACCCATCACCTCCGTGAGAACCTCCCGGTCTTTCCCGTGCCTTCCCTTGCACTAACCCTCCTCTGTTGTTTTGTTTTTTTCTATACCGGTGCAGTCTGCCCGGTCCAGTCCTGCCCTGCCGTAGTGAGTCGCTCCCCTGCCAGTTCCAGTCCAGTCCCGGCGTGAGTTGTACAAGCGACTCGCTCAAAGTCCAGTTCCGGTTTGGGACATTCCGTTCCAGTACCCGATTCCCGTGTGGACCTCCCGGTCCAGTTCCAGTCCAGTCCAGTTCCGGTTTGGGACATTCCGTTCCAGTACCTGATTCCCGTGTGGACCTCCCGGTCCAGTTCAGTCCAGTCCAGTTCCGGTTTGGGACATTCCGTTCCAGTACCTGATTCCCGTGTGGACCACCCGGTCCAGTTCCAGTCCAGTCCAGTTCCGGTTTGGAACAGGCCGTTCCAGAACCTCCAGTCCAGCTCCGGCTTGGAGCAGCCCGCCCCGGGCTTCCAGGCGCAAGACCTTGTATTACTGTGTGTGTTGCCTTTCCTGTACAGTGTTGGGACTACCCCAACACTTAATTTATTAAATACACCCCTTTTGTGAAATCTGTCTCCTGGTCGTTGCACTTGGGTTCGTCCCGTAAACAGATACGTAACAGAACGAACTGGCCTAAAACATGGACCCAGCCGACCTGGAGCAGATTCGGCACGCCTTCTCCTGCCAAACTGCGGTCAGCGACCAACAGGGCCGTCGTCTGGACGACGTGTTGGAAGTACTGAGGGGCATCACGGAACAAGTTACGCAGCTGTCTCTTCACCAGCCGCTTCCGCGTATTCCATTGGGCCCTACACCGCCCGCACCAGATCCCCCGGCGGACCCTCCTGTGTCCGCTTCATTTCGTGAGCCTCGCGTTCAACATCCTGAGCTATTCCGCGGGGAATTGGGGAAATGTCGCGAATTTCTGATGAAATGCGACATTGTCTTCCGGATGCAGCCCTCCTCCTTCGCCTCCGACCCATGTAAGATCGCGTTCATCATGAGCAGCCTGGGAGGAGGTGCCCTGGAGTGGGCTACATCCATCTGGGATAGCCAAGCCGCGCTCTGCAACAACTTCGCTGCCTTCACCGCCGAGATGCGGCGCATGTTTGACCACCCTACCTGTGGGCGAGATGCAACTCAGCGCCTACTTCAGGTCCGTCAGGGGAGTCGCAGCGTCGCAGAGATGGCCATCCAATTCCGTACCCTCGCCGCGGAGTCCGGATGGAACGACACCACCCTTCAGGGGGCTTTCCGCCAGGCACTCAGCGAGGAGCTCAAAGACCAACTAGCCACCCGTGAGGAATCCACCTCCCTCAATAGCCTGATTAGCCTGGCCATAGCAGTCGACAACCGTCTTCGTATCCGGGCCCGTGAGCGTGGGGGGAATCCCGGTCACCTTCCTCATATACGCTCTCACCCTTCTGTTTCTGGATTCAGGGCGGCGTCTGGGGTCTCCGAAGAGGAGCCCATGCAACTGGGCAGAGTTGCGGTCAACTCTGCAGAGCGCCAACGTCGTCAGCGATCCAGGTCTTGCTTCTATTGTGGCAAACCTGGCCACCAGATCTCCTCATGTCCCATCCGCCCAAAAGAATAGGCTCGCCAGTTAAACTGGGCGTACTGACGAGCCCTATCATACCCTGCCATGCAGCCCAGAATCGCCTAGTTTTCAAGGCCACTCTCCTGTGGAGCGACAAGTCCTTAGTTTCGTCGGCTCTCATCGACTCTGGAGCCGACGCCAACTTCATGGACACCACCTTCGCCCAAGGGGCCGGCATCCCCACGGAGCTTCTACCATCGCCCATTACTGCCTTCGCCTTAGACGGTCGGAGTTTGGGGTTAGTGACCCACTCCACCGTTTCCTTACAGCTTGTCCTCTCCGGCAATCACCGGGAGAGCATTCAACTCCTCCTCATCAATTCCAAACAGTCAACCATAGTTTTAGGGCAGACCTGGCTCCGTCTCCATAACCCACACATCGACTGGCAGGGCGGACGCATCCTGGCGTGGAGTGGCCACTGCCTGGCTAGCTGTCTCCGCTCCGCGCTTCCCCCTCCGGGGTCCAAGAATCCCAGCACCAACCTACCCGAACCCGATATGTCCACCGTTCCCAAACAGTATCACGACCTCAGTCGCACCTTCTCTAAATCACGTGCTCTGTCCCTACCTCCTCACCGCCCGTACGACTGTTGTATTGACCTACTGGCGGGAGCCAAACTTCCGTCCGGCCGTCTCTACAGTCTGTCGGGACCAGAGAAACTCGCCATGGAGGAATATATCCATGAGTCCCTCGCCTCGGGCATCATCCGTCCCTCCTCTTCTCCGGTTGGTGCTGGGTTCTTTTTCGTAGGGAAAAAGGACGGCTCACTACGGCCCTGCATCGACTACCGGGGACTCAATTCCATCACTATCCGCAATAAATATCCTCTCCCCCTCATTAACACTGCTTTTGAACCCCTCTCGCAGGCCGTCATTTTTACCAAGCTCGACCTCCGTAATGCGTACCACCTGGTGCGCATACGGGAGGGGGATGAGTGGAAGACTGCCTTCAATACCCCGTTGGGCCACTATGAGTACCTGGTGGTCCCTTTCGGCCTTACTAACGCCCCGGCAGTCTTCCAGGGCATGGTAAATGACGTACTGCGAGACCTGTTGGGTAAGACTGTTTTTGTTTACATTGACGACATTTTGATTTTTTCCAAGTCCCCTCAGGAGCACATTCTCCATGTCCGGGAGGTTCTCCAGCGGCTCCTCGAGAACCAGCTCTTCGTAAAGGCGGAGAAATGCGCCTTCCACGTCTCTTCAGTCCCGTTCCTCGGCTTCATTATTGAGGAGGGCAGTATCCGGGCGGATCCGGTCAAAGTCAAGGCGGTGACGGAATGGCCCCAACCCACCTCTCGTAAGCACCTACAACAATTCCTTGGTTTTGCTAATTTTTATCGTCGTTTTATCCGAAATTACAGTGTCATTGCCGCCCCCCTTACCAAACTTACCTCCACTACTTTTTCTTTCTGTTGGAATCCCGAAGCCCAGCGTGCTTTTGAACAGCTCAAAACACGGTTTTCCTCAGCCCCTATTCTTTGCCACCCTGATCCCTCCCGCCAATTTACGATTGAGGTGGACGCCTCCGACACCGGCGTGGGGGCCATTCTGTCCCAACGTGCCGCCTTGGACAACAAGCTCCATCCCTGTGCCTTTTTCTCCCGGAGGCTGTCCTCCGCTGAGCGAAATTATGATGTCGGGGATCGGGAGCTTCTTGCCATTAAGCTGGCTCTTGAGGAGTGGCGCCACTGGCTGGAGGGGGCAGGTACCCCCTTTGTTGTTTTAACTGACCACCAGAATTTAATTTATTTAAGATCTGCCAAAAGGCTGAATGCCAGACAGGCTAGGTGGTCACTTTTCTTTGCCCGGTTTAATTTTTCTTTGTCCTATCGCCCCGGTTCCCGCAATATTAAGGCGGATGCCTTATCCCGTGTGTTTTCCCTTCCCTCCAGTCCTGCTGACCCCGAAACCATTCTTCCAGCGTCCTGTATGGTGGCTGCGGTCTCCTGGAGGATTGAGGAAATCGTGAGGTCCGCCCAGACTTCCCACCCTGACCCCCGTAATAACCCTAACCCCTCCCTGTTTGTCCCCGACTCCGTCCGCTCCCAGGTCCTGGAGTGGGTTCACGCCTCCTGCCTGGCGTGTCACCCAGGTGTTGCCAGGACGACCGCCCTCGTCAGGAGGAGCTTTTGGTGGCCCACCCTCAAGGAGGATACCCGTGCCTTTGTCCTGGCCTGCTCTGTATGCGCCAGGAGCAAGGCTTCCCACCAGCCTCCCTCTGGTCATCTCCTTCCCCTCCCTGTCCCGGGCCGTCCTTGGAGCCACATTGGGGTGGATTTTGTAACCGGTCTGCCGTTGTCAGAGGGCAACTCTGTCATTCTGACAATTGTGGATCGGTTCTCCAAGGCGGTTCACTTCATTCCCCTCCCCAAGCTCCCGTCCGCCCTCGAAACGGCGGAGCTCCTGGTGGTACATGTGGTCAGGCTGCACGGGATCCCTTCCGATATTGTGTCGGATCGTGGGCCCCAATTCTCCTCCCAGGTCTGGAAGGCGTTCTGTGTAGCCCTGGGGGCCTCGGCCAGTCTTTCGTCTGGCTTCCATCCCCAGTCGAACAGCCAGGCAGAGAGGGCGAACCAGGACCTGGGGGCCGCCCTGCGGTGCGTCACGGCTCGCAACCCCGCCTCCTGGAGCCGTTTCCTTCCCTGGGTGGAGTACTCTCACAACTCCCTTAAGAGTACCTCCACCGGGTTATCCCCTTTCGAGTGCTCGTTAGGGTACCAACCCCCTCTCCTGTCGGTCCAGGAGGCCGAGGTAGCAGTCCCCTCTGTCAAGGCCCACATCCTCAAATGCAAGCGCATTTGGAGGCTCACACGCACCGCACTCCTACGTTCCAATTCCCGGTCACAGCGTCTGGCGGACCTGCACAGGACCGCAGCCCCCAAATACAGGACCGGTCAGCAGGTCTGGTTGTCCACGTCCAACATTTCCCTTCCCTCCTCCTCTAAAAAGCTTCGGCCCCGGTTCATTGGTCCCTTCCCTGTTGTACGTCTTGTTAACCCTGTTTCCGTCAAGCTCTCCCTCCCTGCCTCCCTCAAAGTTTACCCCATTTTTCATGTTTCCCAAATCAAGCCTGTCGCCTCCAGCCCCCTCAGTGCCCCTACCCTCCCTCCTCCTCCTGTCCGAGTCATCAACAACGCCCCGGCCTATACGGTGGACCGCATCATCGACATCCGCCGTAAGGGTCGGGGTTTCCAATACCTCGTGGACTGGGAGGGGTATGGTCCTGAGGAGCGGTCATGGCTCCACAAGGGCCTCATCCTGGATCAAACACTAATCCAGGATTTCCACAGTCGCTTCCCATCCAAGACCAGGCCGCCAGGTACGCCAGGTGGCGTACGTTGAGGGGGGGGTACTGTAATGTTCCGCTCCCTTCCTGTCCGTCTTCCGTGTTTTCCTGTTTTCCCTCCGTGTCATGTTGGATCCCTTTGTCCGTGTTTTCCCCGCTGCCGCGGACTAGGCGTGTCCTTCCCTGTCTTGTTCGTCTGGTTGTTTTGTCTTACTTCCGCCTTTCACTCCCTCCCCCTCGTTGCATGCATTTCCTCACCTGGTGTCTTGTAATCACTCCCGGTTTATGTTCACACCTGTATCGTATTTTGTCTCGTTAGTTAGCTCTATATAGTCTTTCGGCTGGCTGCCAGTCGGGGCCAGTTCGTTAACTATCATCACTTGGTGTAGTGCTTGACTCGTTATCTGGTCTCCCTGCTTAAACTATTCGCGTAGTTGTGGAATGTGTTTCCCGTGCAGCGTATAGTTCCTCGCAAAACTACGGATTGGTAGTTTACCTCCCGCACAATTTCCTGTCATAATTGTGTAGCTAACTTGTTTCCCTTCTCCTCCATCTAACCCTGCACCCGATCTCCCGTGGCAGTGTTCGTGTTCCCCGTGTTTGTTGTGTGTGTTGCGGTACCTCCACCTCCAGCGCGTGTAGGCTCCGGGGTGATTCGCTACCTGGCTACCCTCCAGTTGTTCCTGTCCGACCGAAGAGATCACCCAGTTCTTCGGCGCCGGCTCCTGGAGCTCTGGAGACAGTCAGCTACCTCCGGACCTACCGCAGCTACGCCACACCACTCTGTCCTGCCGTGCTACCGCAAAAACCTCCCGACTTCCAAACCCATCACCTCCGTGAGAACCTCCCGGTCTTTCCCGTGCCTTCCCTTGCACTAACCCTCCTCTGTTGTTTTGTTTTTTTCTATACCGGTGCAGTCTGCCCGGTCCAGTCCTGCCCTGCCGTAGTGAGTCGCTCCCCTGCCAGTTCCAGTCCAGTCCCGGCGTGAGTTGTACAAGCGACTCGCTCAAAGTCCAGTTCCGGTTTGGGACATTCCGTTCCAGTACCCGATTCCCGTGTGGACCTCCCGGTCCAGTTCCAGTCCAGTCCAGTTCCGGTTTGGGACATTCCGTTCCAGTACCTGATTCCCGTGTGGACCTCCCGGTCCAGTTCAGTCCAGTCCAGTTCCGGTTTGGGACATTCCGTTCCAGTACCTGATTCCCGTGTGGACCACCCGGTCCAGTTCCAGTCCAGTCCAGTTCCGGTTTGGAACAGGCCGTTCCAGAACCTCCAGTCCAGCTCCGGCTTGGAGCAGCCCGCCCCGGGCTTCCAGGCGCAAGACCTTGTATTACTGTGTGTGTTGCCTTTCCTGTACAGTGTTGGGACTACCCCAACACTTAATTTATTAAATACACCCCTTTTGTGAAATCTGTCTCCTGGTCGTTGCACTTGGGTTCGTCCCGTAAACAGATACGTAACATATGTGGCAGAACTCAGTAGCATAAGAAAACACCTAACACCTCCAACAGCAGGTGGGAAACCCCCTACAGCTAGAACATGAGTTGATTATCTTTCTTGACAAGCCAGCTTAATCTTTAGCTGAACAAAATAAACATACCTTAACTGTACCATGTCAGCAGTGAAGGCCACATATCTAAGCCTGCACCATTGTGGTGGCAAAGAAACATTGGTGTACTTGGTTTAAGGAATGTGCAGTTTATTCTTAGTTGAATTAGCACTTTAAATATTACTGTTAAGCATCTATTAATCTATTGAATTTATTAAACAGACACATGGAGGATTAAATTAAATGAAAACAAACAACAAAAATATTTATTTTCCTGACAATTTATTCATTTTATGCTGGTTCCTTCATAATTTTTTTTTTTTTTACTGTGTTCAGACTTTGGAATCAGCACTTTTTGACAGACTGAAATAGATTTCCATGTGAATTTTCTTGTGCTAAGCTTCTTTTTTTTTTGCTTACAGGGCGAACTTATTATAAGTCAAGTACATGCTTCAAACTATTGTGTCCCAACGGTTGGATTCAGAGTCAAACAAAAGGGAGTTACATCATGCGACACAAATGCATGCGCCAAACATCCGCCGTTCAGAGCGCGGCATCCAGGAATTCTCCTGCACAATTCAGCTGTTCTCAGGAATTCCTTGGTGGGGACGGAGTGAACAGGCAACAGGACACTCACACACAAAACAACACTCTCTCCCGCCATCTGACTCACGACGCCTCTCTCCCTTTCTCCCACCAAAATTCAAATTCAAACTGCAATCAGCTTTATCGCGTCACAACTGACAGTCACTTTACCACAAGGAGAATGACAGTTATCGCTCTGTCACCCGTTTTTATTTTCTCCTCTTCTTCCCATTTCCACCCCTTGTTCCCTCATTCGCAAAACCCTCTCTCTCTTTCTACCGCTCATCTTCTCTTTCACGGTACCCCTTCTCCTCCCTTGCGCGACTTCTCACGGAAAAGCCATCTCCCCGTCTCCCCCTCTCACTCCCCCCACTCTGCTCTTTCACTCACCGTACATCTGTCTCTCCTCCTCCCTCACTCCTGTGTGGGATCCATTTACCTGCAGGTAACCCCTTCAGTGGGGAAATATGTGGGCTTGTTAAAGTGGTCTGTAGGAAGGACCAACCAACAGCACTTCATAAGGGATGATGGTTCTCCGGTGTCTTTTTTCATTTATTCACTGATCGCCCCATAAATGAGACCATCCCACTGGATCAATTAATCCAAGCTGAGCCACAGTCTCTGAGCAGAGTCAGACTCCCGGCCCGTATTAGGACTTCAGTCCCCAATGCATCAGTCACATCTCCCTGGATGTGTGCATCCATCACACGAAGCACTCATAGCAAAGACTCTTCCACTCACCTCCAGGAGGGGGGTAGGCCCTCCAGCAGGTTCTCCTGGATCCCTACATATCGACTCCACGGTCATTAAAACAAACACAGTTTGGAGTGTGTGAAGGGGCGGGTGGTGAAACTGAGAGAGCAGGTAGGGGGTAGTTGGCTCTGAGACACCATAAAATCACTGTACCACAAATATAACATCTGTCAGTATTTGGGACAGGTTTCAAACTCCAGGTTTGGGAATGCACATAGGTTGCTCAACCTAAATTTTTTTTCTTTTTTCGCACCAGTTGGCCCTACAAAATGGTTATAATGAATAAGTCTGACACGCATGGCACGCGTAAGATGCGTTGGGGAAAGCTAATTGACGCTGCTTACAATAGTAATCACTAATGCTGATTGTGCAACATTAATTAACTCATACACCGCTGAAATGTCTCATTCCACGACACAAGACCACTGCCCACATATAGCAGCAGGTTTTCAAGCAAGGCGTTCCTGCTCTTCCTGACATTCTAGAGAGTGGCCTTTTGCAGCCGCTGTAAACAGAGGCCCTGGGCGGGAAACTGCCCTGGCCACAAATTGACCCCAAACATCTCTGGGTTTCAATAGCAGCGGCGGCTGGAGAAGCCCGGGGTTGGGTTGGACAGCCTAGTGTCCTCGCTTCCCTCGCAAACATGATAAAGACACACAACCCCTCCCTGTTGTTTCCATTTCTGTCCAAGGACAGGAAGATTGGACCAAGTACTGCATCCTCGCTGTCTACCTGTCACTCTGCATTCCCGAGAGGCACTGGTGCATAACCACCCTGCACGGGCCTAACACCCTGTCCTGGAGACACTGACACACTCATTCCTTTATGTGTTTTTCTTTGTTGAAGTTTCTCTCGGTGAAGCGAAAAGGTTAATAAACCGGAGAGAAGGCGAAGCCGGGTGCGGGTGCGGGTGCGGGGGGCGCACGCACACCATTTAGCGTAAAAATAAGAATGCTAGAATCAAATGACAGCAACAGCAGAGCTATTAACTACTAGAGGAGCTGCCATTAAGTATCTTTATGCTTGCTCTGCTGCACTCAAGATGAGCGCATGTATACCATTCATGGACCCCCAGAGGAGAGAAAGACAATGTTCTGAGATTATATTAAATGTAATATAACAACATAATTTACTATGGAAGAACCATTCAAAACCTTAATGCACAGGGGGAACTGTTAAAGGGAAAAACATAAGCACATTAAAGCGGTCTCCACAACAGAATCACAAACAAAAACTTTGAAAAAATATTGAACTAAAAAAACTAAACAAAGTGTGAATGTTAAAAACAGGCAGAAATAAATAGCTACCAGAAATAAGTGGCGTGGCTGTCTGCTTTTCCTGGAAACTTTCATTAGAGTGCCCTCTTTCACAAATACCTGAAAGAACACAGAGAAAGAGAGAGAGAGATAGAGGGAGAGAGAGAGAGAGAGATGAAATGAAAGCAATTTAAAATATTAAATACAGAAACTCATAGCAAGCCAGTGTCACTGATGGAGAACTAGTGCAGACTATAATTGAATTAACTGCCTTTTACTTTCTGAGTAAGACTGTCCATGATTCAATATCAATGCAGGATTACATTTCTAAT
This sequence comes from Synaphobranchus kaupii, assembly GCA_029718625.1. Taxonomy (NCBI): domain Eukaryota; kingdom Metazoa; phylum Chordata; class Actinopteri; order Anguilliformes; family Synaphobranchidae; genus Synaphobranchus; species Synaphobranchus kaupii. The sequence continues at coordinate 97,008,487 of CM056380.1, forward strand.
AACGTTCAAATGAAGTTCTAATAATATAAGCTCTGTCCGCAGTCCTGTCTAAACTATTTTATGAATGTAAGAATAGTTTACAAACGCTGTGACGCTGAGCAACACACTATTATTATCAAAATGTAGCAATCACAGCAAGAGCAGTAAGCGCATTGGGGAGGGCGGTTACTGGTTTTGTTGGTGAACTTGTGGCTGATTTCTGCCCTCTGTCTCTCTCGGTTCAATTGACTACAATTAAATTCCTGCTTTGCTGGCAGGAAAAAACAAAAGCACTGTTGCCAAAGAAGTCATTCATGATGAGTGTTACTATAAATGAAACAATAGCGATACAATGCAAGCTTACACGGGCATGGATATACTGTATATGATCAGAGCAACTCAGTCAATGTGCTTGCCCACTTATGTCCACAATTTTAGATGGTAGGTTAAGCTGGTGTTCAGGCACAGAGAGGTTTCTTCTTCTTCTTCGTGTTCATTACAACATCCTCTGTGACCATTTCACCAACCGTCAACCGTTGCATTTTCGCAGCTGGCTTAGAGAAATGAAGTGGAAACGAAAACTGCCTGTCAGCGATTCCCAATTACTGCTCGCGACAGAAGACACGAAACTGAACGGAGCAGGAGAGAGCCCTGATCAATGGCGTGCTTTAATTCTCCACACGAGAGCCCTTTGAAAAGGATTCCGTGAGGGGACTGAGGGCCGGAGGAGGCCCGGAAATTGCACGGAAAAGGGCCACACGGTGTTTACGGTCCAAATCTCTGTAAAAACAATGTTCTTATCAGTGGGAATATAGCTCACCCTTCCGGGTCGGAGCACGTCTCTCTGACCCCTTATGCTGTACTCAATATGGACCAGCCGCAGCACGTTCTCCTGAGGGTGTGTGTGAGAGAGAGAGAGAGAGAGAGAGCACATAACAAATAAATCTGTAAAACAAAGACAAAAAATCCACAACCAGTCAAAGTAACAATTGTAGTGACCAGTGACACACAAAGAACGCATTCCACTCATTCCAAGATTACACTGACTTTTCAAGTTAATTACCTTAAACTATTAGTTTATTTTATTTCACCTTCAGTTTTTATAAGTGTAATGAATTATTATTATTATTATTATTATTATTACAGAATACCTATGATATTCCATTAATGTTGCTTCCGCCATTTACTTCAGCAACAGGATTGCATCCTTTTCAGGCAATAAAATAACAAAAATGAAAACTTAGATCGATTTTAAAAATGAGGAGGCAAAGGGGGGAAAATACATTTGTAGATAGATATGCTGCTTGTGTGCATAAGAGAGGGAGGGAGGGAGAAGGAAGAGATAGAGGGTGCCTGTGTTGGAGGGGGAGAGAGCGATAGCGTGGGGCTTCACTTGTAGGAAGAGGGGGAGAGAGCAATAGTGTGGGGCTTCTCTTGGGGGAAGAGGGGGAGAGAGAGCAATAGCGTAGAGCTTCACTCGGGGGAGGGGGAGAGAGCGATAGCGTGGGGCTTCACTTGGGGGAAGAGAGAGAGAGTGATAGCGTGGGGCTTCACTTGGGGGAAGGGAAGAGAGAGCGATAGTGTGGAGCTTCACTTGGGGGAAGGGGAGAGAGCGATAGTGTGGAGCTTCACTTTAGGGAAGAGAGAGAGAGCGATAGTGTGGGACTTCACTTGGGGGAAGGGGAAGAGAGAGAGCGATAGTGTGGGGCTTCTCTTGGGGGAAGAGGAGAGAGTGATAGTGTGGGGCTTCTCTTGGGGGAAGAGAGAGAGAACGATAGCGTGGGACTTCACTTGAGGGAAGGGGAAGAGAGAGAGTGATAGTGTGGGGCTTCTCTTGGGGGAAGAGGAGAGAGTTATAGTGTGGGGCTTCACTTGAGGGAAGAGAGAGAGAGCGATAGCGTGGGGCTTCACTTGAGGGAAGAGAGAGAGAACGATAGCGTGGGGCTTCACTTGAGGGAAGAGAGAGCGATAGCCTGGGACTTCACTTGAGGGAAGAGAGAGAGAGCGATAGCGTGGGGCTTCTCTTGGGGGAAGAGGGGGAGAGTGATAGCGTGTAGCTTCACTTGGGGGAAGAGGGAGAGAGCGATAGCATGGGGCTTCACTTGGGGGAAGGGAAGAGAGAGCGATAGTGTGGAGCTTCACTTGGGGGAAGGGGAGAGAGCGATAGTGTGGAGCTTCACTTGGGGGAAGGGGAGAGAGCGATAGTGTGGAGCTTCACTTTAGGGAAGAGAGAGAGAGTGATAGCGTGGGACTTCACTTGGGGGAAGGGGAAGAGAGAGAGCGATAGTGTGGGGCTTCTCTTGGGGGAAGAGGAGAGAGTGATAGTGTGGGGCTTCTCTTGGGGGAAGAGAGAGAGAACGATAGCGTGGGACTTCACTTGAGGGAAGGGGAAGAGAGAGAGTGATAGTGTGGGGCTTCTCTTGGGGGAAGAGGAGAGAGTTATAGTGTGGGGCTTCACTTGAGGGAAGAGAGAGAGAGCGATAGCGTGGGGCTTCACTTGAGGGAAGAGAGAGAGAACGATAGCGTGGGGCTTCACTTGAGGGAAGAGAGAGAGAACGATAGTGTGGGGCTTCACTTGAGGGAAGAGAGAGCGATAGCGTGGGACTTCACTTAAGGGAAGGGGAAGAGAGAGAGTTATAGTGTGGGGCTTCACTTGAGGGAAGAGAGAGAGAGCGATAGCGTGGGGCTTCACTTGAGGGAAGAGAGAGAGAGCGATAGCGTGGGGCTTCACTTGAGGGAAGAGAGAGAGAACGATAGTGTGGGGCTTCACTTGAGGGAAGAGAGAGCGATAGCGTGGGACTTCACTTGAGGGAAGGGGAAGAGAGAGAGTGATAGTGTGGGGCTTCTCTTGGGGGAAGAGGAGAGAGTTATAGTGTGGGGCTTCACTTGAGGGAAGAGAGAGCGATAGCGTGGGACTTCTCTTGGGGGAAGAGGGGGAGAGTGATAGTGTGGAGCTTCACTTGGGGGAAGAGGAGAGAGCGATAGTGTGGAGCTTCACTTGGGGGAGGGGAAGAGAGAGTGATAGCGTGGGGCTTCACTTGGGGGAAGAGGGGGAGAGCGAGCGATAGTGTGGGGCTTCTCTTGGGGGAAGAGGGGGAGAGTGATAGCGTGTAGCTTCACTTGGGGGAAGAGGGAGAGAGCGATAGCGTGGGGCTTCACTTGGGGGAAGGGGGAGAGAGAGAGCGATAGTGTGGGGATTCTCTTGGAGGAAGGGGAGAGAGAGTGATAGTGTGGAGCTTCACTTGAGGGAGGGGGAGAGAGAGTGATAGTGTGGGGCTTCACTTGGGGGAAGAGGAGAGAGTGATAGTGTGGGGCTTCACTTTGGGGAAGGGGAGAAAGAGTGATAGTGTGGAGCTTCACTTGGGGGAGGGGGAGAGATAGTGATAGTGTGGAGCTTCACTTGGGGGAGGGGGAGAGAGAGTGATAGTGTGGGGCTTTTCTTGGGGGAAGAGGAGAGCGATAGTGTGGAGCTTCACTTGGGGGAGGGGGAGAAAGAGTGATAGTGTGGAGCTTCACTTGGGGGAGGGGGAGAGAGAGTGATAGTGTGGAGCTTCACTTGGGGGAGGGGGAGAGAGAGTGATAGTGTGGGGCTTTTCTTGGGGGAAGAGGAGAGCGATAGTGAGGAGCTTCAATTGGGGGAGGGGGAGAGAGAGTGATAGTGTGGGGCTTCTCTTGGGGGAAGAGGAGAGCGATAGTGTGGAGCTTCACTTGGGGGAAGGGGGGCTCCATCACACTGCACTCTTTGTTATTAAAGCACCTGGAGATTTTTAATGAAACTGCTCCACCATGCTTCTGAGCTTATCTACAGATCACACAGGCAAGACCGGGCTCAGTGAGGTGCTCAGCACTCACTCAGTCACCACTGCTGGCAGTGAAAAGGACAAGCAGCCCAGCATGGAAGACCAACGTGTCATTTCAAAATAGCAATACACAATAATAATAATACACGTATCAATAGATCAATACAAAATACATCATTCATTAAATCTGCACGCACGCACGCACGCACGCACGCACGCACGCACGCACGCACGCACACACTGTTTGCTACTTTAATTTATCAACAGTATTGTGGGTGTAATACAGTGGATCAGATGCCTGAAACACAGACGGTCATTTTCAAACGCACACAGCCAGGAGACTTTCACACAGATGCCCAGAAACCCCCGCAGAAGAGACACTCACCCCTTGCTTCAGGTTGTCGTTAGCCTGGTCTGCCACGTCTGAGACGATCACCAAAGCAGCTAGAAACAGAAAACAGCATGTAACACTGAAACACCTACACGTGTACACAGCACACCCACACTGCCCTGAAGACCACGCGACCACATGCGCATACAGAGAAGGGCACGAGGCGTGATGAATTAACACTAACGTAGAGAAACTGAGACTGACAGACACAGAAAGACAGACAGACAAGGAGGCAGTTCTACTCCTCGTGGTGCATCATGGGCCGATAACCGGTCATCTATATGCTTCTACACTGTCTGAAAAATGCTGTCTTCCTGTGAAAGTGCTGTCTGTGTCTGACTGCCAGCACGATGCTGGTGGGACTGACACTGGACACATAATGCAATGATTCAAGAGACAGACAGACGTGCACAGTGGCTCCACACTGCCCCCTGTGTCCCACGTAGACTGAACAGTACCTTGTGTGTCTTCGTATTCCGCTGAATCTGGGGAGAGGTTGTTCAGGTAATCTGAGAGAGAGAGAAAAAAAAAAGCACACACTGAATCTAAACACTTCAGAATGACCGAAGCCGATATAAAACAAAAGGGATATGTGCCTTCCCTATATTAATACAGTTCAGATTCATATTTGGTCTGATACTAAGACTATGTGACACACATTATATCGGCTGATCCTCAGGATTCCCCTCTGCCCCACCCAAGGCCCGGCCCTCACCCCAGGTGATTGTACCTGTAAGCAGCATGCGATACTGCAGCACGCGCACAACAACCTGTAGCAGCTGGTGCTTCAGGGAGACGTTTCCACCTGCCGGCTTCTCCTGCTTCACAGGTCAAATGGAGCAAAATAAATATAAAAAATCAATATGTCTGAATTACTCGCATATCCAAATACATTATTCTCTTCCCTCCCTCCCACTCCTTCATTCCTTCATCCACCCTGAGCGACTACGTCCAACAGCAACCTTCTTCTCTGATCACCAGCTGCTGCCTCTTCAAGGTCAGAGAGGCGACCTTGTCACGTACAGTAAGCCTGCTATGAGAGCAGACCCGCCCACCAAAAACCCACTCACGACCACAAGCAGCCCCGGTCATGGGCTCCAGTCCCCGGGGCAGCGAGAGAGAAAGTAGTGAAAGTCAAGGAGTGAATAAATAAAAATGAAAAAGAAAAAAATCAATCAATCAGACCCTAACAGATTCAGACATCTTTTCATTTACGGTGAAGCCCAGAGCGATGATTCCTGCGTCGATACGCGCCCCCCGAGTGCTAAGATAATTGCATGAGCGCTAAGGGCCTATCTGACCATAATCTCCCTAATCTGATAGAATCGCTCTTCATATTCATCTTCACAGACAGTTGAGTAGGGCAGAACCGCGAAGAGCAGATCCACTCAGTCGCTTGTATGGGGTTCTTCTGGAGCATCCCGTGGGCTTTGAAAATAATTATGATCTGGTATATGAAAGAGGGACCCCAGTGTCCCATCAGTCAGCAATGGCCTTGACATTCCTGAATTAAAACCAATCACAAATAATCGCTGACCGTTCAACTCCGCGGTTTGTGTATAAGGCGATGCATTATAATAGCGGGTAGAGGGAAGACGTGAGACACAATAAGACAAGCAGTCCCAAGATTGGTATACCCTCCTAAAAGTGGGAGAGAAAATTCAATCCCTCCTTTAATTGTTGAGGAAACCAAAAGTCATCAATCATCTGCTTGAGGTTCAGACAAGCATCCGAGGCCCAGGAAAAAGCCAGGTCTTGCCCTTATGTTGAGACTTCAAGTCTATTGCATCTTGTGGACTTTGTCTAGCAGGCTATGGGAGGTTTGCTCTTCACGGCTATTCGAAACAGAAGACTCACATCCGTGTTAACAAATAGCTTTCTTATTGTGTTTTCCTTTTTCTAAAATCAAATTGGAATCTACAAATTAGAATGAAAATTAAAGGTCAATTGATGGTTACTGTATATATATATACAGTATGTACTGGTAGTTTTATTTCATGAATTGGTTCTCTGTGATAGGTGGGAACCCTTGATCCTATATAATCCAAGACATTTAGGCAAAAAAAGCTAAGGTCATCATTGTGGGAGAGTGTTGAGCATGTAGTGGCTTAAGAGAGGCAAATCTCTGTATCGCAACATAAAAGGATGGCCCCACAAATCAATGGCACACCATGCTAAAACACTGCCTCTGCAATAGATGATCTAACTAGGGAGTTGGACAGGTGTCGTATCTGTAATTAGCTTGTGTCAGCTTAATTGCAGCTGCAATTCTAAGTTTTCTCTCTCTCTCTATCTCAACCCCCCCCCAAGCACACACACACACACACACACACACACACACACACACACACACACACACACACACACACACACACACACACACACACACACACACACACACACACACAGTGGTGGTGGTGGCACAACACATGTATAATGTGTGAGGTAACCACAACAGCGGCTGTAGAGGCTTGAATCGTATCAGGCTTCTGCAGTGATACAGTATCAACCCCAGTGTGGACTGTTCATCACTGTCATCACCATCTCTACAATGGACTTATATTCCAGAGAGAGTAACAGAATAAGTGATTTCCTCATGCCACGCCAGGAAAGGTCAACTTAAAATGGATATATGCAACATCCACTGCAAATATTCAACATTGTATTTTTGTTATTTTTAATTTACAATTTTATACCTAATGTCCGTTCTTTACAAAATTATAACAGACAAATTTGTAAACGCTGAAATAATAATTCATACTATGAATATAAAACTTATTTATGAGCAAATTTTGGTCAGGTTTTCCTCAGCCAAGTGACCTTAGGTGCTACGTTACATCTGAGAATAGCATTTCACATTATGTGCGTTTTGTCATGCTTCATAAAGAACTGCATTTTGAGTGATTTAAAGAGGCTATGACATGCAAGGCTCTGTACACAAAGGCCTTTTTAATAATCACTGCTCAAGTTCAATACATATATTTCTCACTGGGGGCTGTCTATAAGGCACAGAGAAGAGAATCATCACTGAAACGCTTGAATCAATAGCAGACAGCCATCCAATATGGTGATCCCCTTGGGATATTCTATCCAACCTCTGATATGAATGTATTATGAAATTCAGCAATACTACAACTACTACTACTGTTAATAATAATAATAATAATAATAATAATAATAATAATAATCCATTAAAACAAAAAATTGTTAACCCCTTATAACCCCATATTCGGGCCGGAAGTGGTTACATTTATTCATTGCATTTTTTTAAGCTGAAATTTTAAAATAAATTGGTCACACCATACACCGTTTGAAAGTGTTAAAACTCACGATTCTCTCCCTATAAACTATTTTACGATCCCAATGTAATAGCGACAATGGTTCCTTATTTTGTAACATGACACAAAACAGGCTCAATCAAAAGACAAATTCACGTGTTCTGCAGTATGTGTGCCACTGAAAATAGTGCTAGAGAAGTGGTTAAACAGCTACCCATTTCACCAGTCAGGATCCCTTCATCAGAACAAGCTCAACAGGACTATAATACATTCTGTCTTTGAAATATAATGTTAATATGTGTTTTGAACTATTATTGATGTGGTTTTCTAAAACAACATACAGTATGTCCTAGTAAGTACTACGGACTCTTTCCATAGAGGTTTTGTTTCCCCATTCTCTGATATCCCAGAATGCACCACCTGGGGATTCTCATTATGACCTGGCCTTTACCAGATTATTCTTTTTATCTTTATTCAGCCATCACACCGACCTTTCCAAGGCACACCCCCACCACTCACCAGCCACCTTCCCTCACAACTCTATACACTAGTGCAGACATGACATACTGCTGACAATATAATATCCACAATGCATTGCAGTCACATTCACTGCACAGATATGGATCTTGCGATCTTTTCACAATCAAATGTCGAATCTTTACTGTTTGTCTGAGAATGTTACTGCACTATTGTACAGCTGTAGGAATATTTAATCCAATATCTTTATCAGTGTATTTTACTCAAAAGAGGTCCTCCAACCTTCTAAAACTGAACTCTAACTCTATAAAAATCAACCAGAGATATAATTTTTGCTTCTCTAAGTCATGTAAGCCATAATAATTTTCATCAAATGTGACAGGTTTAGTGTGAGATGTGTGAGAGGATATATGTACATGTATACATGTACATCCAATACTCACCTGAAACTGCTGGACAACAGCGGCGAAGGTGGATGAGTTTTGGCAGGATTCATCCAGCAGGGACATGCTCCGGTCATACTCGGAGATGTAGGTGGTGAAAATGGTGAACTCTGTTCGTCGTGACAAGATCACGTCTGCTATCTTCTGGCTCTCTTCCCTGTCAGATGACAGGAAATTTGGAACAGTTTGTCTGATCTGTGAAATAGCTCCTGACAGATTGAATGCTTTGTCTTTGGAATAGATACCTCATGTACAAGATCAGTGCAGTCTGTCTGTGCAATGATTGATCATAGAAAAATTGGAACAGTGTGGTCCGTTTGACAATAGATAACAATCTCCCACTCCCAGGCCCAGACATGCCAAGTGCACATTACTAGTCAATAATCACTCACAGGGAATGACACTTCCCTATACAAATATTGCTATTCTGCTGCAGGCATTTGATATTGAGATGAGTTTTGCAGATGCATTTAATAAGGATAGGAGAAACCTATGGATTATTGGATTTGCGGCTGATGATTAAACAAAAGCATAAACTTACAAGCTTTTGAAAATGAATTCCAATTTCAGAGACTGCAATAGATGTATCCGCAAGGTACACACAATAAATGTGTATTGGATACATAGGTGCATGCGTGCATTAATTTGTATATGCTCGTGTGTGCATGTATGTATTAGTATGAGTGCATGTATGTGTGTGTATGTGCACATTCTGTGTTAACACATAAGGCTGTATGTATCTGTGTTGTAGTCTTAATGAATGTGTCTGTGTGTGTGTGCGTGTGTGTCTGCGCGTATGCGTGTGTGTGTGTGTATGTGTGCATGTGTGTGTGTGCCTGTGTGTGTTGTGCTTGTGCATATACTCCCTGTGCGTGTAACTCACCACTCGCTCAGACGGCTCTCCAGGTCCATGAGGATGTGGCAGTGCAGCTTATACACCTCCGGCAGTTGGGTGAGGATCTCTTCCAGCCTGCCCGGCTCCAGGACAGGATAGCCCTCCTCCCCCACAGCAGCCCCCGCTGCAGCCCTAAAGTCCTGCAGGGGAGAGGGGAGAGTGGGGGTCAGGGCTGCTAATGCCGTGCACCCACACACTGATCCAGGAGTTTCACACAGGGAGTAGCCTTTGAATGGGGTACCCCTCATCCTCACATGCATGCAGTTTTGGTTATTTGATATTTGATTAAAAAAAGCACATGTTAATATATTTTAGTAGATATATTATGCAGGAATCACAGGAATTGAAACAAAAGTGGGTTTAGACACAAAATGTTTGTGAGCCGCAGGCCTAAGGATGGGACCGTGATCAGACCTTTATACTGCGGTCAGATTAATCTGATTTGCATATCTGCCATCACCTCGTGACGCACGCACATTGACTAGGAGACGTGCTGGGCACTGCATGAATAAGCTAGGTACCATAGCTCCAGTGTTCCATGAACAAATCTGTATATCTGAATTGTCAGCAGGTCAAATTTAAATGCGCTCAAGATAAGAGGGTCAGTCAGCATGCATAGAAATGCCACAGCCTTTTATAAAAAATAATCAATGACAGTTGTAGACAGTAGCTCTTCAAACAAATGCTGACCTGATGTGATAGGATTCTGACATTACACAATGGAGTATCGCTGTTGTTGTATTCTGCTGGCTTTCTCTAAGTTACCATTCATCACTGTCTCAGTGAATCATTTGCTCTACTCCATGCACTTACTGGGCTCATATGTTTGGATGATGGTCCTCATTGATCTCCTAAAAAGGGGGGACTACGTATAAAAAGGGTTGTAATTCCTACACGGATCACCCGATATGGATGCAAGTCTGCATTTTAACCATATTCATTGTTTTATTTCCCATCCAATGTACTGGAGTACAGAGCCAAAACAACAAAAATTGTGTCACTGTCGCAATACTTTTGTATTTAATTGTAAGGACCACTAGATGACAAAATGGCCACCCCTGACTGCACCCCTGATCAGCGGCACTTAATTTGACGTCGCGAGTTGAAACCATGCCACCTTCAACAACGACTCTTGAATTTGCCTTTCATTTCATTGGCCAATTGTCAAGCAATTTTCTCAGCGATGGCAAATCGGATCTTAGACCACCTTGGAGCTCTGTGTCCAACCTATTTTTGAGAAACACCGGCTGAAAAGTGTAGCTTCGTTTTTCATTCGGGATTGAATCTGGAAGCTCTCAGCATTTTCTTATTTCTCATTAAACAATAGAACAATAGCTGGTGTGTTTTTCTCTCTGAATCCCTCCCAGCCGCGGACTCTCACAGCTGTAGACCCGACAGAGGGAGTGCTCAACCTGGAATCTTCACATCGGCCCTGTCGGAGACAACTCAACCTCAATGACCTTGTCCAAGTTCTCCGCCATTGACCGCATTATCGTTTCAAGGCGGACCACTGCTGATGTGCCCTCATTGAAACTACTGTACCTTCACCACCACTGTTTTTCAGGAAATGATTGATTGATTGGAGTAAAGAGCGTCATGTAAGCTTTCTAAAACTGTGAGTGCCAGATAAGGGGTAAATCGGTAAAGATTTACTGGCTACTGCTCAACACTTCTGCCCTCAACACAACTCCACACTATTTCCCTCAACACTACACACTGCTGCCTTTACAGATACCACACACTGCTGCCTTGAACACTGCCCCACATTGTTGATTTAGCTCTTCTTTTCACGCTATGCAGCATCCATTAGGTCAATCAAAGACAAGCATCCATTGTGTCATCCCTGTGGGAAAAGCCCAACCTTCACAGTGTACTCACAAACTGAGTGCCTAGTTTTGACAGTCGGCTAATGAAAAAAAATGAGCTTCTTTGCGATGCAGGGCATCCATAACACCTGGGTCTCTCCTCACAAATCTCCCAGCCATCTCACTTCAACACTTCGCACACAGCGCAAACCCAACCTTAACTCACTGATTTATGTGTTCTCTTACCCTACATCAAAAAGGTTTGAAAACACAGATTTTATTAGCAGTGGCTATGAGAGACTGGAAAAGCCTGAGGCATTATGCGTGTTTTGGTGTGATTATAGACCTGGACCTCAGCATCAAGTTATGATTCTGGGCTGTCAGGGGTTCACAATGTGGTTTACTCCTCAAGGCCCAATAAGCCTGCCTAAACCCAAAGGGGTTGGTCTCTTCCTTCCCCTCCCACACCCCTCATCTATCTCTAGCTATAACTGGCCATGTGCCCGCCACAGACAAACAATGCACAGCCTTGTGCTCTGTGATGTGTGCATAAGCAAAGGGTATTTCCATATAACACTCCCTCAAAGACACTGAGACACAGCCAGATTAAGACCAAGGGCAGGGTGGTTTATTTCAAAGACACCCGGAACTGCTCTCTGAAAATAACAAATGCAACCCAGGGAAATGTTTTAATAATAGTAATACGATTTTAAAGGAACAATCAATATATATTTTATGTAACACCTTAAACATACAGGGCTACACTAAAAAAAATAAAATAATATAATTAAGGGTGAAACAAAAAAATAAGACGGTAGATGGCAGCAATAGGCATAAATATATATTTTTATATTAAATATAAGGAAAATAAAGGATCAGGTATGTACAATAAAATAAAGGAACATGATGTAAAAATGAATGATTAGTACATAAAATGTTGCAGTACATAAGAGCCGGAGGTACCAAGCCTTCTTCAATTACCCATGAGGGGCCAATATAACTGAAGACTTGGAACTGATACTCCACCTCAGGTACTTTGTCTGGAGTTTTGCCAGGTTGGAACATACTGAATTTCATTGGACCCTCAAAGAAAAGGTAACACTTTCAGACCCAAAGAGAAGCTTTTTGCTGATACCTGTACTTTTCTCATCTCTTGGTACCCTTGCTGCAATACATCCAACAAGCATTCAAGAAAGTAAAAGCAGTTCAGGCTTACTCATTTAATGCTGTCTTAGGAGCTCATATAATTTGAAGTAGACATATTTATTTTTGAGATTGTTATGATAAAAAAAATCACGTCTCACCTGCTCTATCAAATCAACAGGTCAGCTAATAACAGTAATGGGTATGTAATAAACTGTATATATTTTATCAGGTCCGTATCAACACATCTGATGAGCTATGACAGCTAAGTCACATGGGTAAATGAATGGCTTTGGATTTGAAGCATAAATAAGTGTGTTTTCATTCAGTATTTCCTAAGCCAGATATAAAAATGTTTTACTGAACATACAAAGCCAAAAACAAAAAAAAAACCCGATGGGTAGGAGCAGGCATTGTTTAACACAGCAATAACCAGTGATTATACGTAAGGACCATTTTTAAGTTTAAGTTATGTTCATTGTACCTCTCCAAATGCACAAATTATTTGATATTAAACCATACATGATCACATAGCGGCACCTGTGATTGTATGCGTCATATCATGTTAGACCAGTTGGCTGACCTTTGCTTGACCTTTTATTCACTCTGTCCCTGGGCACCCTCCTGACCACAGGAATCAGATTGGCATTACAGGGGTCACTGATACAAATTCATGCATAAGTAAAGGTTACCGAAACAAAGGGCTGCAGAGTACATTTGCAGTCACCATCTGACAAATGCTTTAAAATCAGCTTCGTCATGGCAGGGAAGGCCACCGTGCTGGAACAACACTGATAAACCTGAGCTATGCCTGAGCTGGGCGGGGCCTCTTGCCCACAAAGAGAAAAATAAAACAAAAAAGAGAAACAGTACCAAGTGGCTGCCAAGGAGACATGGCTTACTACTGGCACACAGGAAGTGACGTCATAAGTGATATTAATGTACTAGCAGATCTATTATTGGAGCACTGACAATGCTGTTAAACAATTTTAGCTCCATTCAATAGATGGAGAGGGGGGGGGGGGGGGGGGGACAGCTGAGGGCAAACTGCCAGGAGGAATATGTGATGTGTGGTTGGTTGATCAACTCCGGTACAAAGAAAAAAAATATATATTCGTCACAAGAATCTTTCCAAAGTCAGATGCTAATATAATGTTTACGAGATCTTAAAATATTAATATATTTATACACAAAAATTGCTTTATTTAAAAAAATAGGTGTGTTTTTATCATCAGGTCAGCAAAATGTTCCCATCTGCCAGGGTTGTGTTGACAGTGAGCCAAGACCACCAAATCTATCATCTCAACCATCCACATTCAATGCCTGTCTGTATCACAGCCGAACCCCAGGCTCAGCCCCCAATCATCCTCCTCCACAGTATTCCCAGCCCTCCCTGATACAAACAGAGCAAAGAGTAAAAAGGCATAGTACAACATGAGCTGGCTTCATTTGACTGATAGATGAGGGGTTGGCTTGTCTGAGAGGATAGGGTTGGTCTCTGGAGCTTGATGTACAAAGCAATACAGTATTTACTCTATTAATGATCCCTACCTCATGTAGTGTTTGCAGTGCCTCTACATGCCTGTAAAAAAGATCACAGTCACTTGTTTGAAGCAATGCAATACATGCAAACAGATTTAGATTTTTTTAAAACATTATATTATGTGGTACAATTGCACACATCAAATGCAGGTGTATAGCACTTCAAAATACAAACATGTTGTGTATATTAGAGTGGCATATACAAAACATCGTTTTTGCGAGATGTAGCTTCAGAAAGAGCTGCAGTAGCAATAATTGGCTTTTGCTGTGGAATAGTCTGAATGGAAACTGGAGCTCAAAGATGTCACTAGGGCTACTTACAGTTTCTCTGAATCCATCAGTTCTTTGGCAATATAGAACGCTCTGGATCGCCATCGATCTAAGAGAGGCATAAAAATGGAAACAGCAATAGAGAATCATAAGGCAGAGGGTCTGAATAATACTAGATATACAGTATGTGTGCTATGGTCATTGTCCTGGTGGTGTAGTATATCTACTTCTATCTGTTAATTTGGAGATCTGTTTCTCACTGATAAATCACAATAAAAAAAAATTAATAGCATATATTACATTGGTGTACTATAGGTAGACACCTTATATATAGTGCACTTCAGAAGTTAAAGGAGATTTATTTTCTCACCTTCTTTTATTGACAAAATAAAACACAACACATAATGTTATCCCTATTGCCTCAAATAAAGGTATTTTCCCCCTTGTTCAATAAAAACTCAAGGATATTCTGTCCTTGAATGGCTATGCAAAAAGGGACAGAGAAGTAGAAAATGAGGAGGTCACATGACCTACACCTGCATGTTTTTCCTGAGTTGGAGGACAGACAGGTTGCCCGTCCCCCACCCACATGGCATGGTCATGCATATGTAATGTCCTCACTTAGTGTCACATCCGGGGCAATGGACAGGGCAATGCCCACAGCATTACTGAAGATAACCAATCAGCTGTAGTTGATTAGATTCAGGACTGTTCTACATGAATAAACATGAACTATGCATGACAGTCTACTCTTTAGGTCACCTGGGATTGGGGGGGTCAGAGAATGACCAAGTATTCATGTTTCTCTGCATTTAAGGCTCCCAGTTGTAGAAAAGAGTATCCGCTCAGTTGGATGATCTACACATACGTACATATTCAATGCATATCAGACCTGCTGCATCTTGATACTCCGGAATGGCTACAATCAACATCAATCATTTTTTCCAGCAATCACCAAAATGAACTTGCAAAAATGACTGAATCCAGAATTTATTTCAGGCCTTAACGTAAGATACATTATTCAAACACTCTCAGTAAGCCCATGTACAAGTGGCATGCTGTCCTTAAACAATTTTAGCCAGAAGCAAAAATTAAATGTCTGTTATGTTGCACGTTTTGAAAGGAAGTCAATACAAATTTGAATAAAAATAACTGGACCTCATGTTGTTGAGCAACCCAGATTGAAGTTCTGGAATCTACACTGCAAAAAAAAAGTCGCACACTCTAATATTTCGTTGGACCGCCTGTAGCTTTGATTACAGCGTGCATTTGTCGTGGCATTGTTTTGACAACCTTATGCAACATCACAACATTTATTTCCGTCCAGAGTTGCATTCATTTTTGGCCGAGATCTTGTATTGATGACAGGACAGTCAAACCACTCTGTAAAGTCTTCTCCACCACATCCCAAAGACTTTCAATGGGGTTAAGGTCAGGACTCTGGTGGCCAATTCATGTGTGAAAATGATTCCTCGTGCTCCCTGAACCACTCTTTCACAATTTCAGCCCGATGATTCTTGGCATTGTCGTCCTGGAATATGCCCATTGATGGGATAACCTGGTCATTCAGTACATTCAGGTACTCAGCTGACTTCATTTTATTGCTGCATAACGTTGCTGGGACCTGACCAATTGAAGCAACCCCAGATCATAACACTGCCTTGTACAGTGGGCACTATGCATGACGGGTGCAACGGAGACTTTTTGGCCAGGCAGTGTACTTGCCCCATGGCACTTTTACAATTGTATTGTTGCATGTTACTCTCCTCAGTGTTTCTCAAGGGCTGATTGTGTATTGGTCAGGTGGGGATACACTCCACTCATACTTCCTGGTTACTGGGCATTACTCACCAGTTTGTCGTAACTGTAATCTGCACAGCCATCTTCTTCCTCTGAGGTCCGTCCCTGGTCTTCCTCACCTCCTGTCTCACCTGCCGCCTCGCCTGAGGGCCTGGGTGCCACGGGACATGCCCTGTAGGGCTCTGTATAAGCACTGCAGAGACCAGCACAAAGGACAGGACCAACACAATCAGTCCGGGAGAAATAGTGGGGAGATATCCATTGAGAAACAGGGTCATCTGTTACTTGTTTTGAACATGCCCCAATCCAAGTCACACAACTTAGATTTATTAGATATATCAGACATATTATATGTTGCATTCATGTAGCTAGAGATACAGTAGAGAAATTCAGATTATGGCCATTCTCTCCAGCATTCAATGGTTGTATGGAACATTCAACTATTTGGTCAAAAGCCCAGTGTTCTGCTTTTCTACCAGATGTAATGGTCAATGCAGCGAGATTTTACACACAAGTATGTAAGCATTCACACACACGCACGCACGCACGCACGCACGCACGCACGCACGCACACAAATCCATACTCATGTATGCAAGCTTATGACATGACAGAGATTGAAACTCAGGGCCCTATCTTACACCCGGCGCTAACCCAAACGCAAGTGTCTTTGCCAGTGGCGGCTCCTGAGCTGAAAATTGGGGGGGGCAGAAAACTTCCCTTTAAACTGATTATTGGTCTTAATCATTTTTCAATCAGTTTCCTTGATTAACAATAGGCTACATCAGCGTTTAATTCACCAATTACTCAATGCCATCAACTTACATCGCAAAATTGTGCACATTTTAATCAACATTACTGTAATTGTGGATACATGTGCTCTTTGTTCTCCGCACTCTTAATTCCGAAAATATTCATGGAAATTAAACGATCTTAAAGCTCAGCTTTTGTTAGATTATTTTTTATTGCAGGTTGTGCTTTTTTCATAAAGTGTACTTTTCCGTTTAATCTCCCTAACATGATGTGAAGAATGAAACTGTGTCTTCACCTGCAAATGGCTTATTCAGATCATTGGCACACTTTTTAATCAAGGAAAATGACTGAAAAATGATTAAGACCAATAATCAGTTTAAGGGGAAGTTTTCTGCACCCACATTTTTCAGCTCTGGAGCTGCCACTGGTCTTTGCTATCTTACACCTGGTGCAGAGGTCATTATAGCGCCCAGCGCACACGTCATTTAAATACCAAGTGATCTTGCGCCCATAGCAAGTGAACTGGGCGAGTTGGTCTTAAGATGAGGTGTGGCCAGGATAATTTTTGGCGTATTGCTATCTTGAGCCAGCAGAAAGCGCTTGCGTAAAAGCCACCACAAACCTGGCCTAAAGTCATGTCGCAGTTGTTTACATCTTATTTTAACAGCGCATATAAGTGCGTCTGCATAGGCGTGTGCACAACGAGCGTACATCCTCCTGTCTGTTACACACAGGGGCGCACACAAGCATGACTAAAAATATCAAGATTACAATGTGAAATATTATTATTGTGTAGGCTATATTTAAAAAAAGCATAATAATAAAAGGGTCCATAGGTCAAAGACCACATACCTGTCCCTCAGCGAAGGGGAATGCCGCATTAAAATTGCTTTCAGCCCATTCCATCAACATCCAGGTGATGTGCGATGGAACGTGTAAGATTACATGTAGACTATTCGCAATTATCCTGGATCAAGCTATGACTTAGCCTATATTTGCCAATAGTTCCTGTAATCTTCCGGGGGGACAATCTTCTGTTACGACACAATGGCTATCCATTACAAACTTTATTTATTACACCTATATCAAGCCTAATGCGCAATTGTAATTTACACCTAATGCGTGAATTGTCATTCAATGGAAAACTTGCGCACTGCGCATTTGAGTTCTGAAAATGCACTTCAGATGTCATTACAATATAGCCTCTCTCAACTAGGCCTACAGCCTGTAAGTAAATAGAATGGTTTTTGACTGAAAGAAGTTCAAAACCTTGTCCAGAGAATATTGCATTTATTGTTTTTCAAATAGCCTAGGCTACAGTCCCCGGGATTCGCTGTGCATAAGGTTTTTTTCAATAGACTACAGTTAAAAAACGGAGATTCATTTAAATTTCACCACGATAACTGAATTTTAACCTAATTTGTTCTTCATATTTTTTTAATTACAGTGACCAGGTTTCCATACTCTCAGCTTATTAAAACCCAGCTGATTTCACCTGTTATACCATAACTGAAAAAAAGAAGAAAAAAGTGTCTAATTGGAAACGAAAACAAATTTGCAGCACATTAGACAATATTTCACAATTAATTGTAATGCCATTCTCTGCATGTGCACTTTAACACCTATTGATCCATATAGCCTATTCCTTGCTTGCACTACACATGCACGAGCATGTGTTTCGCCATTATATAAGCAATCCTACCAAGGTGGAAAAGCAGGCTTTTAAAGGGAATGGGATAAGACATTTTCATTGGTTTATTGCAAGACACACCTGTAATTAATGAAGACACTAAGTTTAGCGCACCTTGCGCCGTACTTAGCGCTCAAAAAACACGCCGTCTAACTAGCAAAAGTGGACTGGGACACGCCCTAAATGCGCTTGCGCCATGCATTTAGACCAAGCGCTAAGATCGTCAAGATAGAGCCCTCAGACTACTACTGTGCCCTGTTCCCACCTTTTGTCTTCGCATCCCTTTCCCCTCACCTACAGCATTCTCTGCATTCTGTTCTTTCCTCCCTAACGGCATTTTAAAATGGATGACTGGGTCCAGATTGTGGAGACATTAACAGCGTGAACAGAGGCTATCGTCTTGATGACTTTAACAGGTTCCTCCACCCCAGGAGTCGGTGGCGGGGGTGGGGTGGGGTGAGTGTGCGTGTGTGTGTGTGTGTGGGGGGGGGGGGGGGAGTGGGGTGTTTCCACATGACTTCGCCTGTGTTCCACAGCTCACACGCATCCTCAAAAGGTCAAAAGTGTTCCCAGCGGATTGTCATGTCGTCAAAGACACAAACCCAATCTTCTCACAAGCGCACCTGCTGCAGAATCTCCAACCATTATGAAGGGCTCGAGGGGGACCACTGCCTCATTACTTCACTCTGAGGTATTTCAACACGGTGACACACTGCTGTTCTCTGCTAGAGTTCATTTCATGCGTCCCTAGTGGTGCCCGATGGCGGAATGGCCCTTTGAACCCTCTTGCCCTGGCGGCTGATGTGTGGGATATTTCAAAACGTACCACAACCTTTTTTTTTTGTCAGTGATATAACCCAACATGTCACTTCATCCCTGAGAAAGTCTAGCGAAGGTTTAAGGCTTCCATCTCACAGCTCTCTGAGTGTTGCATTCCATATATGACACTATAATTTGATTTGCTCATCTGTGAATCCTTTCTTTTAAGAGGTATGAACATGTATTGTGATGCCTATGTGATGTCTACTCCAAAGATACTGTCATGTTGTAGAATTAGATAATCAAGTTACAATGGCTTGGCAGGCACAAACCACACAGTGAAGTCATAGGCTAATAGATAAATAAAGAGTGACATTTTCAAGGGGAATTATTACACAATACTGTATCCAATGGGCAGCCACCCAACCCAATAAAAATAACTTCCAATGAGGTTTTAACTGTGTGGCTTGGGACATTTAAATGACTTCAACCAGAGAAATCTAATAAAACGTGTGACCTTGATACATCTCAGATCTAAATCTAATCTTTCTCTTCTTCTCTTTCCCTCCATCTCTCTCTCCCTCTCTTGCAGTTTTACGTAGGCTTAGTGAATTATTGGGTCCACAGTTAAACTTCTGTGTAAAACAGAAGGTGACCTTTCAAAGGAGTCCAACCTAGAGTGATTTTTCAAATACAAATTTACAGCTGGTTGGTGTCTCCAAAGATAAATGTCCACAACAAATTAAGATATCTTGGGAATAAGTTTTAAACAATTAGTTTTAAATTGATTTTGAATAATCAGGTCAAACACTGCTGTTACACATGTAATATAAAAAATACTGTTCACTTTCGTCTCACAGACGTATTCTGTCATTATTTTTTACATTGATCTACTGTATATTATTTGCAGAGTATATGCTTAATTTCTTTGAGGATATATTGACATATAAAAGTTACCAAAACATAAAGAAGTCCACAATAATTAATCTCCAACTACACCAAGGGTTTACAGGAATGACACCCAGTATATTCCACATTTACATTTGTTTCATTGGCTACTTTTGTGTTGAACTTCCACAGAATACATAATTTCTCCATCAGTGATAGTAATCCACAGAACAAAGTTGAAACATTTCCCATTAACACAATGCAATTTCCATAGCGTTTTATTGCACCCCTGAGCTAAATTTGCTGTTGCAAATTACAAAGAAAATTAAAGGTTTTTTTTGCAAACTTATTTATTTCTATTTCTATAGACTTTGGAAGGCTTTTATTTTACAATTCCATTAAGACAAACATTTAGCATTAAAATATCTATTGAACACAATCTTAGTGAGCAAACCACCTAAAAATAAAAAAATATATAATTTATCGCAAATTCTTTTTAAATTTTACTCAGCGAGGGCACATCCAAATTGTAAAGCAAGCCAACTGTCTAGTGGATCTGAACCTTGTTCTGGTGGCTGCAGGCCTTAGTGTCACACAACCTTAATCAAAATTTCCTAAATTATTTTTATTACATTTTATTAAATCTCTCAGGCCTGATATAATGTGTGGTGTGATTGGTCCTCTAACAGCAGGTGACCACACTAGGGTGAAACTTGCTCTATTCCAGTCCTAGCCCCTGGGGAAGACCCCCCCCCCCCCCATACCCCATCTGAGATTGTGGCCACTGCCGGTCACTCTCTGAGACTGGGTGCAATCCAGCAATATCCCTACTGCTCACCCACTCTCATCCTGTAGCAGGATGTCCCACTGCACCCCCGCCCTGTCCAGCCTGCCTCTAGGTATGCCTCCAGTATGTGTGTGTGTGTGTGTGTGTTTGTGTGTATGTGAGAGAGAGAGACAGAGCGACTCGGAATGGTTGTCTGCATTGTGTGTTGGTGCAGAGCATGTGTGTATGTTAGAGAGAGAGAGAGCGCGAGAGAGAGAAAGAGAGGGAGGGAGGGAGGGGGGGAGAGAGAGAGAGGGAGGGAGGGAGGGAGGGGGGGAGAGGGAGAGAGAGAGACAGAGAGGGAGGGAGGGAGAGAGAGAGAGAGAGAGAGATTCAGAGTGGCTGTCTGCATTGTGTGTTGTTTGGTGCAGAGCATGTGTGTATGTGAGTGCACATTACTGCATTTGAGTAGCAGTGTAATATAAGGATTAGGGAGCTGGGCTTGTAAGTCAAAGGTTGTGGGTTTGATTTCCAGCTGTGGCATTGCCGTTCTACCCTTGAGCAACATATTTCTATTTTACATAAATTCCTTCAACAAAATCTATCGGTATAAATTTTGATTGTGTTTACAAAAATTTTGCTCTTGATAAGAGTGTCTGCTAATGCTGAAATGGAATTTGCATTGATCACACACCACATCACTTTGGTACCAATTGATTGGGTTGATACAGTAATATCTCAATGATAACGAGATTTATTATCAATGGTAATGTGCTTTACAAAAACCCAAAAATGTTTTTGAAAAACTGGCCACAATATTAGAAGTCATATTATTGGTATTAATATGTCCATTAATTAAGGTAATTTAATGACCATTCTGGTGCTATTTAAAAGATTAAGGTTAACATGGAAGCTATGCTGCTATGGAAGCTGTGGAGATCTGCTTTCTGGAAACTGGGTCAGTCAGAACACAAGAGGACCCTGGGCTGAGAATGATAATAACAATGTCTGGTGTTTTGAAGTTGGACAGGACAATGCTACAATGCTTTCTGGGCCAAGGGAATTGGGGGGAGGGGGGGGGGGGGGGGTGCCACACCTCATCTTGTTGTTCTAACTACAGCGGGGGTGTGGGGAAATTCACATTCTGCACACCCCCAATCCTCTGCCCAAACTCCCCCCATTTGGAGTCGCCCTCTTGTCTAGCATTTCCTGTAAACAGTGAAGTGGAAGCTCATAGGCAGGACACTTCCTCTCTGGGGATAACCTGGCAGTGACCTCAATGGGGCTGCCGCTCTGCCTACCCCACACCCAGGCTCCCTGGCCGCCAACACCTAAGGTCTTCGTCCCATTATCCACTCACTGCTACATCCAAGTACCGTTTACTGCTCACTACTACATTCAAGGACTGTTTACAACTCCCTACTACACCCCAGCACTGTTTACCACACAATACTACAGTCTAGCACTGTTTACCAGTCATTATCGCTCAATATACTAACACCGCCTAATGCAGTTTAGGGCTCATTACTACAGTCCAGCACTGTTTACCACACACTACTACAGTCCAGCACTGTTTACCACACACTACTACAGTCCAGCACTGTTTACCAGTCATTATCGCTCAATATACTAACACCGCCTAATGCAGTTTAGGGCTCATTACTACACCCCAGCACTGTTTACCACACAATACTACAGTCTAGCACTGTTTACCAGTCATTATCGCTCAATATACTAACACCGCCTAATGCAGTTTAGGGCTCATTACTACACCCCAGCACTGTTTACCACACAATACTACAGTCTAGCACTGTTTACCAGTCATTATCACTCAATATACTAACACCGCCTAATGCAGTTTAGGGCTCATTACTACAGTCCAGCACTGTTTACCACACACTACTACAGTCCAGCACTGTTTACCAGTCATTATCGCTCAATATACTAACACCGCCTAATGCAGTTTACGGCTCATTACTACAGTCCAGCACTGTTTACCACACACTACTACAGTCCAGCACTGTTTACCAGTCATTATCGCTCAATATACTAACACCGCCTAATGCAGTTTAGGGCTCATTACTACAGTCCAGCACTGTTTACCACACACTACTACAGTCCAGCACTGTTTACCAGTCATTATCGCTCAATATACTAACACCGCCTAATGCAGTTTAGGGCTCATTACTACACCCCAGCACTGTTTACCACACAATACTACAGTCTAGCACTGTTTACCAGTCATTATCGCTCAATATACTAACACCGCCTAATGCAGTTTAGGGCTCATTACTACACCCCAGCACTGTTTACCACACAATACTACAGTCTAGCACTGTTTACCAGTCATTATCACTCAATATACTAACACCGCCTAATGCAGTTTAGGGCTCATTACTACAGTCCAGCACTGTTTACCACACACTACTACAGTCCAGCACTGTTTACCAGTCATTATCGCTCAATATACTAACACCGCCTAATGCAGTTTAGGGCTCATTACTACAGTCCAGCACCGTTTACCACACACTACTACAGTCCAGCACTGTTTACCAGTCATTATCGCTCAATATACTAACACCTCCTAATGCAGTTTAGGGCTCATTACTACAGTCCAGCACTGTTTACCACACACTACTACAGTCCAGCACTGTTTACCAGTCATTATCGCTCAATATACTAACACCGCCTAATGCAGTTTAGGGCTCATTACTACAGTCCAGCACTGTTTACCAGACACTACTACAGTCCAGCACTGTTTACCAGACACTACTACAGTCCAGCACTGTTTACCGGTCATTATCGCTCAATATACTAACACCGCCTAATGCAGTTTAGGGCTCATTACTACAGTCCAGCACTGTTTACCACACAATACTACAGTCTAGCACTGTTTACCAGTCATTATCGCTCAATATACTAACACCGCCTAATGCAGTTTACGGCTCATTACTACAGTCCAGCACTGTTTACCACACACTACTACAGTCCAGCACTGTTTACCAGTCATTATCGCTCAATATACTAACACCGCCTAATGCAGTTTAGGGCTCATTACTACAGTCCAGCACTGTTTACCACACACTACTACAGTCCAGCACTGTTTACCAGTCATTATCGCTCAATATACTAACACCGCCTAATGCAGTTTAGGGCTCATTACTACAGTCCAGCACTGTTTACCAGACACTACTACAGTCCAGCACTGTTTACCAGTCATTATCGCTCAATATACTAACACCGCCTAATGCAGTTTAGGGCTCATTACTACAGTCCAGCACTGTTTACCACACAATACTACAGTCCAGCACTGTTTACCAGTCATTATCGCTCAATATACTAACACCGCCTAATGCAGTTTAGGGCTCATTACTACAGTCCAGCACTGTTTACCACACACTACTACAGTCCAGCATTGTTTACCAGTCATTATCGCTCAATATACTAACACCGCCTAATGCAGTTTACGGCTCATTACTACAGTCCAGCACTGTTTACCACACACTACTACAGTCCAGCACCGTTTACCACACACTACTACAGTCCAGCACTGTTTACCAGTCATTATCGCTCAATATACTAACACCGCCTAATGCAGTTTAGGGCTCATTACTACAGTCCAGCACTGTTTACCACACAATACTACAGTCTAGCACTGTTTACCAGTCATTATCGCTCAATATACTAACACCGCCTAATGCAGTTTACGGCTCATTACTACAGTCCAGCACTGTTTACCACACACTACTACAGTCCAGCACTGTTTACCAGTCATTATCGCTCAATATACTAACACCGCCTAATGCAGTTTAGGGCTCATTACTACAGTCCAGCACTGTTTACCACACACTACTACAGTCCAGCACTGTTTACCAGTCATTATCGCTCAATATACTAACACCGCCTAATGCAGTTTAGGGCTCATTACTACAGTCCAGCACTGTTTACCAGACACTACTACAGTCCAGCACTGTTTACCAGTCATTATCGCTCAATATACTAACACCGCCTAATGCAGTTTAGGGCTCATTACTACAGTCCAGCACTGTTTACCACACAATACTACAGTCCAGCACTGTTTACCAGTCATTATCGCTCAATATACTAACACCGCCTAATGCAGTTTAGGGCTCATTACTACAGTCCAGCACTGTTTACCACACACTACTACAGTCCAGCATTGTTTACCAGTCATTATCGCTCAATATACTAACACCGCCTAATGCAGTTTACGGCTCATTACTACAGTCCAGCACTGTTTACCACACACTACTACAGTCCAGCACCGTTTACCACACACTACTACAGTCCAGCACTGTTTACCAGTCATTATCGCTCAATATACTAACACCTCCTAATGCAGTTTAGGGCTCATTACTACAGTCCAGCACTGTTTACCACACACTACTACAGTCCAGCACTGTTTACCAGTCATTATCGCTCAATATACTAACACCGCCTAATGCAGTTTAGGGCTCATTACTACAGTCCAGCACTGTTTACCAGACACTACTACAGTCCAGCACTGTTTACCAGACACTACTACAGTCCAGCACTGTTTACCAGTCATTATCGCTCAATATACTAACACCGCCTAATGCAGTTTACGGCTCATTACTACAGTCCAGCACTGTTTACCACACACTACTACAGTCCAGCACTGTTTACCAGTCATTATCGCTCAATATACTAACACCGCCTAATGCAGTTTAGGGCTCATTACTACAGTCCAGCACTGTTTACCACACACTACTACAGTCCAGCACTGTTTACCAGTCATTATCGCTCAATATACTAACACCGCCTAATGCAGTTTAGGGCTCATTACTACAGTCCAGCACTGTTTACCAGACACTACTACAGTCCAGCACTGTTTACCAGTCATTATCGCTCAATATACTAACACCGCCTAATGCAGTTTAGGGCTCATTACTACAGTCCAGCACTGTTTACCACACAATACTACAGTCCAGCACTGTTTACCAGTCATTATCGCTCAATATACTAACACCGCCTAATGCAGTTTAGGGCTCATTACTACAGTCCAGCACTGTTTACCACACACTACTACAGTCCAGCATTGTTTACCAGTCATTATCGCTCAATATACTAACACCGCCTAATGCAGTTTACGGCTCATTACTACAGTCCAGCACTGTTTACCACACACTACTACAGTCCAGCACCGTTTACCACACACTACTACAGTCCAGCACTGTTTACCAGTCATTATCGCTCAATATACTAACACCTCCTAATGCAGTTTAGGGCTCATTACTACAGTCCAGCACTGTTTACCACACACTACTACAGTCCAGCACTGTTTACCAGTCATTATCGCTCAATATACTCACACCGCCTAATGCAGTTTAGGGCTCATTACTACAGTCCAGCACTGTTTACCACACACTACTACAGTCCAGCACTGTTTACCACACACTACTACAGTCCAGCACTGTTTACCAGTCATTATCGCTCAATATACTAACACCGCCTAATGCAGTTTAGGGCTCATTACTACAGTCCAGCACTGTTTACCACACACTACTACAGTCCAGCACTGTTTACCAGTCATTATCGCTCAATATACTAACACCTCCTAATGCAGTTTAGGGCTCATTACTACAGTCCAGCACCGTTTACCACACACTACTACAGTCCAGCACTGTTTACCAGTCATTATCGCTCAATATACTAACACCTCCTAATGCAGTTTAGGGCTCATTACTACAGTCCAGCACTGTTTACCACACACTACTACAGTCCAGCATTGTTTACCAGTCATTATCGCTCAATATACTAACACCGCCTAATGCAGTTTAGGGCTCATTACTACAGTCCAGCACTGTTTACCACACACTACTACAGTCCAGCACTGTTTACCAGTCATTATCGCTCAATATACTAACACCGCCTAATGCAGTTTAGGGCTCATTACTACACCCCAGCACTGTTTACCACACAATACTACAGTCTAGCACTGTTTACCAGTCATTATCGCTCAATATACTAACACCGCCTAATGCAGTTTAGGGCTCATTACTACACCCCAGCACTGTTTACCACACAATACTACAGTCTAGCACTGTTTACCAGTCATTATCACTCAATATACTAACACCGCCTAATGCAGTTTAGGGCTCATTACTACAGTCCAGCACTGTTTACCACACACTACTACAGTCCAGCACTGTTTACCAGTCATTATCGCTCAATATACTAACACCGCCTAATGCAGTTTAGGGCTCATTACTACAGTCCAGCACTGTTTACCACACAATACTACAGTCTAGCACTGTTTACCAGTCATTATCGCTCAATATACTAACACCGCCTAATGCAGTTTACGGCTCATTACTACAGTCCAGCACTGTTTACCACACACTACTACAGTCCAGCACTGTTTACCAGTCATTATCGCTCAATATACTAACACCGCCTAATGCAGTTTAGGGCTCATTACTACAGTCCAGCACTGTTTACCACACACTACTACAGTCCAGCACTGTTTACCAGTCATTATCGCTCAATATACTAACACCGCCTAATGCAGTTTACGGCTCATTACTACAGTCCAGCACTGTTTACCACACACTACTACAGTCCAGCACTGTTTACCAGTCATTATCGCTCAATATACTAACACCGCCTAATGCAGTTTAGGGCTCATTACTACAGTCCAGCACTGTTTACCAGACACTACTACAGTCCAGCACTGTTTACCAGTCATTATCGCTCAATATACTAACACCGCCTAATGCAGTTTAGGGCTCATTACTACAGTCCAGCACTGTTTACCACACAATACTACAGTCCAGCACTGTTTACCAGTCATTATCGCTCAATATACTAACACCGCCTAATGCAGTTTAGGGCTCATTACTACAGTCCAGCACTGTTTACCACACACTACTACAGTCCAGCATTGTTTACCAGTCATTATCGCTCAATATACTAACACCGCCTAATGCAGTTTACGGCTCATTACTACAGTCCAGCACTGTTTACCACACACTACTACAGTCCAGCACCGTTTACCACACACTACTACAGTCCAGCACTGTTTACCAGTCATTATCGCTCAATATACTAACACCTCCTAATGCAGTTTAGGGCTCATTACTACAGTCCAGCACTGTTTACCACACACTACTACAGTCCAGCACTGTTTACCAGTCATTATCGCTCAATATACTCACACCGCCTAATGCAGTTTAGGGCTCATTACTACAGTCCAGCACTGTTTACCACACACTACTACAGTCCAGCACTGTTTACCACACACTACTACAGTCCAGC
The DNA here is from genome assembly GCA_029718625.1 of Synaphobranchus kaupii. Lineage (NCBI taxonomy): Eukaryota > Metazoa > Chordata > Actinopteri > Anguilliformes > Synaphobranchidae > Synaphobranchus > Synaphobranchus kaupii. Next base: position 97,036,463 of record CM056380.1, read on the forward strand.
ACTGTTTACCAGTCATTATCGCTCAATATACTAACACCTCCTAATGCAGTTTAGGGCTCATTACTACAGTCCAGCACTGTTTACCACACACTACTACAGTCCAGCACTGTTTACCAGTCATTATCGCTCAATATACTCACACCGCCTAATGCAGTTTAGGGCTCATTACTACAGTCCAGCACTGTTTACCACACACTACTACAGTCCAGCATTGTTTACCAGTCATTATCGCTCAATATACTAACACCTCCTAATGCAGTTTAGGGCTCATTACTACAGTCCAGCACTGTTTACCACACACTACTACAGTCCAGCACTGTTTACCAGACACTACTACAGTCCAACACTGTTTACCAGTCATTATCGCTCAATATACTAACACCGCCTAATGCAGTTTAGGGCTCATTACTACACCCAAGCACTGTTTACCACACAATACTACAGTCCAGCACTGTTTACCAGTCATTATCGCTCAATATACTAACACCTCCTAATGCAGTTTAGGGCTCATTACTACAGTCCAGCACTGTTTACCACACACTACTACAGTCCAGCACTGTTTACCAGACACTACTACAGTCCAGCACTGTTTACCAGACACTACTACAGTCCAGCACTGTTTACCACACACTACTACAGTCCAGCACTGTTTACCAGACACTACTACAGTCCAACACTGTTTACCAGTCATTATCGCTCAATATACTAACACCGCCTAATGCAGTTTAGGGCTCATTACTACACCCAAGCACTGTTTACCACACAATACTACAGTCCAGCACTGTTTACCAGTCATTATCGCTCAATATACTAACACCTCCTAATGCAGTTTAGGGCTCATTACTACAGTCCAGCACTGTTTACCACACACTACTACAGTCCAGCACTGTTTACCAGACACTACTACAGTCCAACACTGTTTACCAGTCATTATCGCTCAATATACTAACACCGCCTAATGCAGTTTAGGGCTCATTACTACACCCAAGCACTGTTTACCACACAATACTACAGTCCAGCACTGTTTACCAGTCATTATCGCTCAATATACTAACACCGCCTAATGCAGTTTACGGCTCATTACTACAGTCCAGCACTGTTTACCACACACTACTACAGTCCAGCACTGTTTACCAGTCATTATCGCTCAATATACTAACACCGCCTAATGCAGTTTAGGGCTCATCACTACAGTCCAGCACTGTTTACCACACACTACTACAGTCCAGCACTGTTTACCAGTCATTATCGCTCAATATACTAACACCGCCTAATGCAGTTTAGGGCTCATTACTACAGTCCAGCACTGTTTACCAGACACTACTACAGTCCAGCACTGTTTACCAGTCATTATCGCTCAATATACTAACACCGCCTAATGCAGTTTAGGGCTCATTACTACAGTCCAGCACTGTTTACCACACACTACTACAGTCCAGCACTGTTTACCAGTCATTATCGCTCAATATACTAACACCGCCTAATGCAGTTTAGGGCTCATTACTACAGTCCAGCACTGTTTACCACACAATACTACAGTCCAGCACTGTTTACCAGTCATTATCGCTCAATATACTAACACCGCCTAATGCAGTTTAGGGCTCATTACTACAGTCCAGCACTGTTTACCACACACTACTACAGTCCAGCATTGTTTACCAGTCATTATCGCTCAATATACTAACACCGCCTAATGCAGTTTACGGCTCATTACTACAGTCCAGCACTGTTTACCACACACTACTACAGTCCAGCACCGTTTACCACACACTACTACAGTCCAGCACTGTTTACCAGTCATTATCGCTCAATATACTAACACCTCCTAATGCAGTTTAGGGCTCATTACTACAGTCCAGCACTGTTTACCACACACTACTACAGTCCAGCACTGTTTACCAGTCATTATCGCTCAATATACTCACACCACCTAATGCAGTTTAGGGCTCATTACTACAGTCCAGCACTGTTTACCACACACTACTACAGTCCAGCACTGTTTACCACACAATACTACAGTCCAGCACTGTTTACCAGTCATTATCGCTCAATATACTAACACCGCCTAATGCAGTTTAGGGCTCATTACTACAGTCCAGCACTGTTTACCACACACTACTACAGTCCAGCATTGTTTACCAGTCATTATCGCTCAATATACTAACACCGCCTAATGCAGTTTACGGCTCATTACTACAGTCCAGCACTGTTTACCACACACTACTACAGTCCAGCACCGTTTACCACACACTACTACAGTCCAGCACTGTTTACCAGTCATTATCGCTCAATATACTAACACCTCCTAATGCAGTTTAGGGCTCATTACTACAGTCCAGCACTGTTTACCACACACTACTACAGTCCAGCACTGTTTACCAGTCATTATCGCTCAATATACTCACACCGCCTAATGCAGTTTAGGGCTCATTACTACAGTCCAGCACTGTTTACCACACACTACTACAGTCCAGCACTGTTTACCAGTCATTATCGCTCAATATACTAACACCGCCTAATGCAGTTTAGGGCTCATTACTACAGTCCAGCACTGTTTACCACACACTACTACAGTCCAGCATTGTTTACCAGTCATTATCGCTCAATATACTAACACCGCCTAATGCAGTTTACGGCTCATTACTACAGTCCAGCACTGTTTACCACACACTACTACAGTCCAGCACCGTTTACCACACACTACTACAGTCCAGCACTGTTTACCAGTCATTATCGCTCAATATACTAACACCTCCTAATGCAGTTTAGGGCTCATTACTACAGTCCAGGACTGTTTACCACACACTACTACAGTCCAGCACTGTTTACCAGTCATTATCGCTCAATATACTCACACCGCCTAATGCAGTTTAGGGCTCATTACTACAGTCCAGCACTGTTTACCACACACTACTACAGTCCAGCACTGTTTACCACACACTACTACAGTCCAGCACTGTTTACCAGTCATTATCGCTCAATATACTAACACCGCCTAATGCAGTTTACGGCTCATTACTACAGTCCAGCACTGTTTACCACACACTACTACAGTCCAGCACTGTTTACCAGTCATTATCGCTCAATATACTAACACCGCCTAATGCAGTTTAGGGCTCATTACTACAGTCCAGCACTGTTTACCACACAATACTACAGTCCAGCACTGTTTACCAGTCATTATCGCTCAATATACTAACACCGCCTAATGCAGTTTAGGGCTCATTACTACAGTCCAGCACTGTTTACCACACACTACTACAGTCCAGCATTGTTTACCAGTCATTATCGCTCAATATACTAACACCGCCTAATGCAGTTTAGGGCTCATTACTACAGTCCAGCACTGTTTACCACACACTACTACAGTCCAGCACCGTTTACCACACACTACTACAGTCCAGCACTGTTTACCAGTCATTATCGCTCAATATACTAACACCTCCTAATGCAGTTTAGGGCTCATTACTACAGTCCAGCACTGTTTACCACACACTACTACAGTCCAGCACTGTTTACCAGTCATTATCGCTCAATATACTAACACCGCCTAATGCAGTTTAGGGCTCATTACTACAGTCCAGCACTGTTTACCACACACTACTACAGTCCAGCATTGTTTACCAGTCATTATCGCTCAATATACTAACACCGCCTAATGCAGTTTACGGCTCATTACTACAGTCCAGCACTGTTTACCACACACTACTACAGTCCAGCACCGTTTACCACACACTACTACAGTCCAGCACTGTTTACCAGTCATTATCGCTCAATATACTAACACCTCCTAATGCAGTTTAGGGCTCATTACTACAGTCCAGCACTGTTTACCACACACTACTACAGTCCAGCACTGTTTACCAGTCATTATCGCTCAATATACTAACACCGCCTAATGCAGTTTAGGGCTCATTACTACAGTCCAGCACTGTTTACCACACACTACTACAGTCCAGCATTGTTTACCAGTCATTATCGCTCAATATACTAACACCGCCTAATGCAGTTTACGGCTCATTACTACAGTCCAGCACTGTTTACCACACACTACTACAGTCCAGCACCGTTTACCACACACTACTACAGTCCAGCACTGTTTACCAGTCATTATCGCTCAATATACTAACACCTCCTAATGCAGTTTAGGGCTCATTACTACAGTCCAGCACTGTTTACCACACACTACTACAGTCCAGCACCGTTTACCAGTCATTATCGCTCAATATACTCACACCGCCTAATGCAGTTTAGGGCTCATTACTACAGTCCAGCACTGTTTACCACACACTACTACAGTCCAGCACTGTTTACCAGACACTACTACAGTCCAGCACTGTTTACCAGTCATTATCGCTCAATATACTAACACCTCCTAATGCAGTTTAGGGCTCATTACTACACCCAAGCACTGTTTACCACACAATACTATAGTCTAGCACTGTTTACCAGTCATTATCGCTCAATATACTAACACCGCCTAATGCAGTTTAGGGCTCATTACTACACCCAAGCACTGTTTACCACACAATACTACAGTCTAGCACTGTTTACCAGTCATTATCGCTCAATATACTAACACCGCCTAATGCAGTTTACGGCTCATTACTGCAGTCCAGCACTGTTTACTGCTCACTATAGCATAGCACAGCACTGCTTACAGAGTTCTGTATTTCTTTGCTAAGGTTTAGGCCACATGTAGAGGCCCGAAGAAAGCATAGAAAGCATGTAAGCATTACCTACAACTCACAAAACATGGTGTAAAGCAGCACACAACTGTAGCAAGGGCTTTCCCCCTTTTTGCTGATAGCCATTACGGCCAAGCATTCATGCTGGGCCAACAGCCCACAGCTTGACTGAGCCTGGCACAGATTGCGTGGGGGGTGTTCTCTGTGTTCCAGAACACTTAGGCAAGGTCTCCCTCCGCCCCCTGTCCCACCAACAAACAGGATGGGAAGTTTGTGGAGCCCCCTCCCCTGCCTAACTTCCTGCCTGAAAGAGTGTGAACACACCTCACTGTGCTCGTGCGCTGCCACTGTCATTACAGATCCCACACACGCAATTCCCAAGAAGGCTGGAGGCTATGAAAATCTGAGAGGCAGTAAAAGGAAAAAAGAAACAACAGACTAAAGGCACTATAAACTTTAAGTGCATACAAAGCATATTAGGAATTTAGTACATTAAACAGGAGCAATTGACATTTTATTCTTTCACCAAGAGCCAGCACAATGAAAACATATCTGGAACGTTCTCAGAGAAAAAGGTACAAAAGCTTGTCGCTGGGTTAGTACCCTATAGCAACGTGGTCTCACGCGGACTCGTCACATAGCGACGCTTCTGCCCAAGCGTCGCTATGTGACGCCAAAGGTAGCCTTTTGTGTCGTATATTGATGCAGCCTTTTGCGTCGTAATATTGACGGTTGTGGCCACATAATTTTTCTTTGGTTGTGGCACTTCAATATTATGCTTTTTTATTTTTATTTTTTCTTCATCTGGTAGAGAGTTATGTGAACTCTTGTGGTCGGGCTCGCCCACTATCTTAACAGTTCGGGCATGAGCCCGAGTTACATGAACTCCTGTGAGGTTATGTTTAGGGGTTGGGGGTGGGGTACGGGAATCACAAACTCAGAAAGATCTCCGCGCACACGGCGAAGACTGAGCGGGCATGCTCGCAGTCGGTTATCATGAGCAAAGCCTTCGCCATAGTAGGATTCGTAAATTCGAGACGAGTTCGTCAAATAATGACGCAAAAGGCCTCCTTCTGCGTCTAAAGGATGACGCCGTAGGAGCTGCCCAAGCGTCACTATGTGACGACTTTGGCCTATAGGTACATAAAATTGTACCCCTAGTCAACAATACATAATTAATTTTAACCTTTTTTTCTTGAAAAGGTACGTATTAGTACCCAAAGAGTACTTATTAGTACCCAAATAGAACATTATTGTACTTTCAGGCTACATTTGGGAAATTTGTACCTTAAGAAACAAAAATGTACAGTACCTTTATTTCTGAGAGTGAAAGATTCATCCATTCAGAAAATACAAGGACATTTCCTGAGCGAAATGCAATTACACCAAGAAACAGAAACAGAAACTGCAGTAGGACAGTGGAACAACATACCCGTATCTTCACTGTACAGGAAATATGAAGTGATATACTGCAACCCACACATATCTCAAATCCGGACTGCTGTACAAATGATAATAACAATGGTAATAATGTCTAATAATCTCAAACCAGAGGGATAACTATAACAGGGTTTAAATAATGAGACCACCAGTGTAGAATTTTGTCAGTTTTTTTTTTTTTTTACCATGAGACATACCGGATCAGGATTATACAGAAGACATGCCGTAGGATGGATGTATTGTAGAATGTTTGCACGCTACTGTAACCACAGCTGTCTCCTTACTCTATTGCTGAAAAACCAGGATCCAGCACTAATTGGTTAAACAAAGCAGTGAACTCAGCACTCCTATCTGACAGTATGCTAAAATCAGGGGGAATAATATATTGTGCCGTCCCCTTGTTTTCAGATACCAATTAACAAGCCACATTGAATTAAACAGCTAATTAAGTGCACCACTGCCACTCCACGTACAAGGACAGCAATTAAGATCCTGCGTTAAAAATACTGAGCGAAGCAAAACCGATGGTCCTCAAAGGAGGAGAGGTGCATCTTCAAAGCTTTACAAAGTTGAGCATGTCAGTACTATGGCGATGGTACTGAGATTTTATAAGACCATTAGCATTTGGATCAAAGCATCCCCAGTGTTGTCGCTGGTACGAATCACCTGATCCATATCAGATTTTCCAACTCTCCAAGATCCACAGATTGGGTACTAGCTACATATTTAAACTTCATATATAACGTTCTTCAGACTGCAGACATTAATGGTAAATTCCAAAGCATTCAAATTAAAATTGCCGATTTTTTTATGCGTACTGTTCATAATCATTTTTGAAAGTGACCCAACAGTACTGCCAATGCAGAATTATGACGATATTAACCTGTAGCATGGACAATGATGTAAAAAGCACCTCGCCGGTTTACCTCCGGTTGGGCAGGGAATACCCTTCCGTACCAGTCCTGCCTTTGATTAAGGGCATACTCCACCTAACTGACATACACCGGCATACTAAGTGCATGCCTGGACCGAACAATTCCAATTTTAACGTCAACACAGAAGTCTCATGCAGGTTGTATGGTTACATATCTGATTTATTTCCACATCCACATACAGATGAGGCAAAAATTATAACTGAAAAGATGCAACTCCATGTGATTTGTTGCTGGTCACACAGTTCTTAACATATCCTAACTGTGTCACGTACGAGGGAAATAGTCAGAACTGCGCCACGTTTAGCTCAAGTCTGAACATAGCCTTAAATGTTTGGCTGTTTAGGGCTTCACTCTCCTGTCACTTTCACAAAGCACTGACTGGGACTGTGGACTGTCTGTACAATTCTAGAGCAGGTCACAAAGCCACACCAATGTTGAATATTTCTTAAATTCATTTGTAATTTATCTTAATTTGTATTTACGGCACAAGATCCAGAGGGAGATAACAAGTCTGCTAAACAAACAAACACATACGGATCCCCACAGAAAACTCCCAGTCCTTCATGCCTATATGGAGTGTGAATATGGAATACAGTCTGAACTATTAATACAGGTTAGGTGGAAGTGTGATATAGTAGCTACGATAACTAGTGCTTGAGAAGAAAACATATAATAATAATTATAATAATCTCAGTGTCCTAACATCAATTCTGTTTTGGCATATGTCGAAGCCTGTCTCTGAGCTGGTAATCACAGGGCTGAAAAGAAGGGCACTGTTTCAACAAATATTTAATATACTCAACAAAATGACCACTTATTTCCAGACCTAAACACCCCATCCTCCAGGTAAGAGTACCCTCAGTGTCATCAGTCAAGGATTTATTCATTTTTTTACTTGCATTGTTCAGACCAGGAAGACATTTAACATTTATAATTACATTTGCGTAATCCACATGCATAAAACATCGGATAAGGACCATGAGCAAGGGATTATAGGTTATTGGTTTATTAGATTATCACTGCTGGGATGAATCTTTTTTTTTCTGAAATGAGCTCTACTGCACCTCCGGGTTCTATAACTGTGTCGTAACAGGAGCCGAAGCACTCCTCTCTGGACTCCCCGGCTCACACAAGCCTGTTTGAGCTACGCCTGCGAACTGAATCTCTTCTCCAGCAGACACAATAGACTCTGTAGGACATTCCTCGGCCTTACTGCAAAGCCCTCCAAGTTCAAGACCGAACCTCCAAATACGCGTGCTCTGCTCTCACTGACTGGAGGGAAGAGCAACGACTCCTAAAAGTGCCCATGATAAATCGCTCCCGCGGTTGCCGGGCCGACGTCAACAGGGCCGACGTCAACCCTGCGCCGAAAACAAAATCAACCCCATCTGCAGCAGCGACATTTGCAGCCCCAGAAAGAACATACTAACTGACAGATCAAGGCTGCAGCTTCAGATCAGAGATGACCCTGGGTATGAGACGGCGGCCGCCATGAGCTCATTGCCACGACGAAGCTAACGGACGGTGTCGCTGAACACCCAGAACAAGCGAGCAACAGTATAGTTGTAAAATGTAGGTAATTTCCCCTCAAGACACGGACCTCAGTCAGCGTTGCCACAATATTATCAAAAGACAATCACCATGAACCTACAGAAACAAATTCTTCTGTAGGACATTATTGCCACAATGACGTGAAAAGCAATCTTTTTTGAATGAAAACATATTCCAAAGATTTTCAGATTGGGAAAGGTCACCGATTTCCTCACCTGCGTAACTACTACACTTCTTCCCATCATTCTGCAAGATTGAGCTGTCACAAACAATCATCCTTTACATCTTAGAATGTTTTAACATTCTCAAAGATGCATTCAATCTGGATTTATTATTATTTCTCTGCTTTGCTTTCGCTGAAAACAGCTGCTCCCTCTATCAGGGACAGGGGTTGTGTCTGTCATGCACAAAACATATCAGTGTTTCCCATTAATGTATTAAACTGTGGCGGCCCTCCACAATTTAATTTCTACCACCACAAATTGATCAAAAAAACATATCAAAAATAAAAATGGTTGTATGTGCGTGCTGTAGCCCAGTCGCTTCAAAAAACGCCTCTCTGGCTCTCATCACTCTACTCGCAGCTTACACACAATACGCATGCATAGACGTGAGTGCATCTCTGAGACAGAGGCTGTATCTCCTCACGATTCTGAGGAGATTAGACGTAGTTAATATGTTTGTGAAAGTTAAACCCTCTGGTTTAGGCATTAAGCGAGCCATGCTCTCGACTGTGTTACGATATTAATTTTGCATAAGCTAATGTAACAACTTTGTACTTTAGCTTGCAGGCTAGTGGCTATAAAACATATTAGCCGCAACTAAGCTAATGTTATCTCGCTTAATAACTTGAGAAGAAATAACAAAATAAAATATATACATGTATATTGTAGTATCTCATGGAAGATAATACAGACGTTATTCAAGGGAGATATCGGCACAATATAACGCAAGCTGTTGTGTTCAGGACAGGGTTTCCTCCATTTCCCTTCAGTGCAGTCTCTCAGTTTTTAACCATCTCTGGTGTTGCCCCACTCGTTTGGCTTCCATGTAATATAACAGGATCTACCTTTTTAAAGTACTTTGTTTACTAAGAAAAGACATAGCCTAGAGAAGGTGAAGAGGAAGAATCAAGGTAGCAAACATTTAATAGCCAGCCAATCAGACTCCAATTCTTTCTTGTCAATAAACAAGAAACATTTATTTATTTTTATTGTAGGCTAGTTTTCAAGTTCAGTCCCACAGGGCTGCAGAACAGGTTAACATGCATTGTGGTAGTTTCTCTATAGTCTTATAAGCTGACCATAACTTTCTGAACATTTTTCTATCAGACTACGTTTGTGACTACGTTAGCTGTCTAACCAAAAAAAGTCAACTAACCAAAATTGTATTTATTTTACATGTTCCATTCCCCATGTTTCAATAACAAAAAATTGTGGAGCTAGTCTTACAATTTTAATCTTGAAGAGCACCAAATTGATACATTTAGCTGTTGAAATGAACAAAATTTTTTTCTGGGGGGGGTCCCCCCTAGACAGTTCAGGGTCCATCACAATTTCAGAAAATCCTGTGGGAAGTGCTGCATATGCATACTTTACACACTCTCTCTCTCTCTCACACACACACACACACACACACACACACACACACACACACACACACACACACACACACACACACACACATACACACTCACACATGCATGCGCTCACACAATAGCTCTCATAGAAAACTTACACCAAAACATACATAGGCTATACATACACTCGCACCAACAAAAACATACACTCTCTCTCTCTCTCTCTCTCTCTCTCTCTCTCTCTCTCTCTCTCTCTCTCTCTCTCTCTCTCTCTCTCTCTCTCTCTCACACACACACACACACACACACACACACACACACACAGTGAAGGATGTGAATTACAATCAGCCTGATTCCTAATAAATTGAGTGCTGGGAATAAACAACTTTAACCCTGGACAACAGGCTACACAAGTAATTAATCGAAGTATGCCCTTTGTGCACTAAAATGAAAGAAGCATCAATTGTTTGTTGAAAACACTGTCCATATTGGTAATCTGATTATGCAAGATTTTCAGCATCGATTACAACCTGGTCACATAAAAGTCACTTAAACAAAGACAAGAAACCCAATAACACAATTATTGGGGACAACAGAGTATTCTTTAAGTAAAAAGGTAAAGGACTGAATCAGAAGGTAATAGATATTCTGTTCACAAAGCAAAATTCATTACGTAATCAGCAGGTGTGGGACTCAAAAAAAGTCATTTTCATTTTAACTTTGCTAACTCAGCAACTTCCATAAGAACACAATTTCAGCTCAAGACAACAGAACAAGCATATAGAAATGCCAGGAGAAGTTCAGGAATCGGCATATAACTAAACAGCTTTTAGGAAATTAAGTTTCAGACAAGTTTCATTTTATTTTTGTGCATTATTTTAAAAGTGCTAAGAGGACTTTTGCCATGACCAGTCTGTTCAAACATGGTGGCCATTCCACAGAGAATGACAGAGATCTGAAAGCTTGTGTACTATTGGCATTTTACATTTGCAGTGAGTAACATACATTAACTAAACATGAACGATGTATTTATATTTACAATGTAGTTACTGATCGCTTATTAAGCACTTATAACTAACTAAAGTGTTAAACAAATTTCCTATTGGTGTAGTGTAAGGCTGCACTAAAATTGAAATAAACCAAGACTCACTGAACATAAATAGCTGTTTTGAAAGTGAGAGGCCCTGCAGGCTAGATAACTTGATAGCATTGATAGCAGACTCTGTTTACAACTCCATCATATGAACCCAACTGTGCAGGCACAGCCATTCTAATGAACTAACATGTCCCTTTATAATGGAACAGGTGACATGAAGTAAGCAGATTTGCCCTAATCACTGATTCTCTTTACATATAGCTACAAAATGTACATGCTCCTAATGTATACATGGCCTGATTTACACCTGACGTAATACTTTTGCTCAGTATACAAAGCAAATGAAAAAATGTAGATTTTATTTGCATTTAACCTTCTATATTGAATACATCTTCCCTGTTTATAACTCCTAAGTTTACACAAACACACAATGGTCTTCTGATAGAGGATTCCCTGCTTTGGGGGGAACTAATCTTATGCCTACTCCTTCCATTTCTAAGGACAAAAATACTTGTACATATTGACTACATTTTTTACCCAATAATTATGTGACCAACACACCCATATTGGTATAACAGCTGTCAATGGATACCTGTACACTTCTCTATTAGCCATATGTAACCTTTAAGGCCTACTACACTTAAATCTATTCACACATATGAACACATTCTTGAAATTGCATAGATTTCTAAAGGTTTTTATTTTATTTTATCTGGGGCAGCTGTGTACCATAATAGTTACAGAACTTGACTTGCAACTGCAGGCTTGTTCTTTCAAATCCCAGGTGGTGCACTGTGGCTTTACCCTTGAGTTTCAATAAATATCCAGATGTATAAAATGGATTGTATGTAAAAAATAAAATCAGCGATGTAGGTCACTCTGAATAAGAGTGTCCACCAAATGCCTGAAAATGTAAATAGCAGCATTCAGGAGTATTCAAATAGATATGGTCCATGATGTTTTAAAAAAATTTTTTATTATGCACTCAAAGTGTTGTTTGTTATTATATGCTTATATCAGTATTTGGTAGTGCGACTTGATAAGTGTGAGAAGTGCATGCTTCAGAGGAGAGCACATACATGTCTGTGCTCCCCCAAATCGATAGTGGAGGTTGCAGCAACACACACGCACACACACACGCACGCACGCACGCACGCACGCACGCACGCACGCACGCACGCACACACAAACACACATGGATAAAAGGGGAAAGAGCATTTGATTAACATATCCATCTGTGAATTAATTTTGTGCAAAAAAATAACTAAAATGAAATACTCTACATTAATTAAGTCAGAATGAAAGGCCTTGCCTTATATTCAGTCACAATAATTCCAATAATGTGACACAAATTACATTCAGATAAGAATTATTATGTATTCAAATTTATCTAGAAGGGTTGAAATATTCATTTGTTCAGAGGATTATTGATTTAGATCATATTACAAGAGCAGCTGTAATTAATCACACATTGCTAAAATGACTGGACTACAAAGAGTAATTAGAAATGCATTGTCAGATTTCTGTCCTTACCCTCGTTGCTTCTTTTATTTGTGATATACTCCTTCCACATTCAGCTTTTACACATGTGAACATAACGTATTTACTATTAGAAAAACTATCTTGGCTCTCACCAATATATATACGTCCCAGAGAGTCCAAACACTGGTCCCCATTACCCAATGCAATTAAGAGGCATAAAAATGATCAATAATTGACAAATCTGCTTCTTAACCGATATTGCAGAATTGAGTAGAGAAGAGTTTTCACATACTCCACCAATACAAATTGAACATTTAAGTTCAAGCATGACTGTAATGCTGTTACGTATGTCATATCACAACCTGTCACATGCTAAAATATTTATTTTACTTAGATTTTCTAAAAGAATACACTCTTATACAGTCTCTTATTTTGTTAAATAATCGATTTTACAACTGTGATTTAAAAAAAACACCTACACAAAACACGTATGAAAATACATTACATTTTATAGCAACGAGTGCAATGACACTCATTTCCTTTCTCTTATCTGTTTCTCTCTCTCTCTCTCTCTCTCTCTCTCAAAATGCAATTGAACAGCACTTATTCTTGGTAAGATCTCTCTCTAGATCAATGCAAAACTACTTCCATTGGAGATCCAACCCACAATACACATTTATTTTCAGTGAGCAACCGCTTCAGAAACAGGGGCTGTTGTGAACTTCCAATGAACAAAAAAAGATAAGATAAGCTCTCCTACAAGCATTCCCTGTATTCCAATTCCCAACTATTCACAACACTCTGATCTTATCATCTTTCATATGACAATCCCTGTTCACTATGCCAGAAAATACTATTAATCAATACAGGTGGTCTGTGCCCATTCTTCCCATTAGAACGAGGTTATTTATCTGCTGGAAAAATGCTACAATATAATTAAGCCAGTATGGCCAACAAAAAAAAGTCCAAAAAAAAAGTATTAATGAGGGCTATTGTGTCCTGGATTCAAAATACAACATAAACAATTAACAATTTTTTTTGCCATTGTGGCTTTTAGGTGTAGTTGACATCATCTCCAGATTCTCACCTCCTGTGATTTTCTTTCCGTGTTAACGTTCACACAAGGTAATGCTAATGATTTCAAGAATCGAGTAGCAAAATATTCAGTAAAAATAGAAAAAAAGAAAATTGCGTATTCAATTCATGTACATACTGTAGATTACTTCCTCTGACTCTGAAGTTTTGCCAGTTTAGAATTTTTGGTCGCTTTTTCTGATTGAGTTTTGATTACAGGGTATTTCACTACATGTTCAGAGGAAGTGCTTTCAACATCATTCTGCATAGATAACAAAAGTTACTATGACAAAAACCAATACTGTCTACGTTATTTTGTAGGTACACATTGTGAAGCAATTTACATCGGACCTGCCAAGTAGTGTTACAGAATTCAGATTATCTTCAATATATTGTGTATTTAATGCTTGGACAATTGAAAAATTGAAGTTGAGGAAGATACAAGCAGCCATTTTGAGAGGAAGAACTTCTTTTTATTTAGGGAATACAGGCTTGAAACAATATTATGTGCATTCTGTTTTCAAAAGAGTACATGAAACAGACAGAATTGGACTTTAAGGACAAAATAATAAAGATAGGAAGGAATTTTGTCACTGTATACTCAGTGTATTGTATATGCAAAAAAGGGTCAACTATTTTGTACTTTTGTATAAAATATGTCATTTTTATGATCATAACAAATTATTTTTGACTCCCAAAATCTTCTGGTGCTTATATACATAGAGTTAACAATCCCACAAAATTCACAAAGTGAATATAAATAATATAAATTTTTCTACTTTTAAAAATATAATTTGAAACAGTTATACACAGAAAACATCTAAGTATTATATACAATGTAAATACCCCGTCTTTGTAACAGTTCAATATTCTGAATATGATACTTCTCAAATATATATTTTTGTGAATATATTTATAGATGAAGTTTAGCGTATAATCATAGAACAGTGATTGATACAAACTACAGTATTCACACTGTGATGCTTGTCCTCAGTACAAAATGGCACAGATTATTTTTCTTGGATTATTTTGAAAGCACTTCCTCTGACAGACAGAATAAAACTGATTTAATGAACAGCTAAACAGTTCTGGGGGATATCTTTTCCTTTCAGGAATGCATTAAGGTTAACACATTTTACACAACAGTTTACAGTACCTTTCAGACTCCTGATCAGGTGTTTGAGGTTTGCTATCAAACCCCGCGAAGCTGCTCATGTCCACGTAGCCATCAGTGTCATTAGCAGAGGAGAGTGCCCGGTTGGGGTCGTCAAAGTATTCCCCGAAGGTTCCGGCTCTAGTGGTCCTCTGGGGTGGAATCTGGATGTTCTCATAGTCAGAGTTAATGGCAGGAATGTTCTCGTAGTCTGATGTGTCTGCATTTGGAAAGGAGATAGACCGAGGCTTGGTCAGGGGGAGTGGCATCAAGGGTGGGCGGGGACCTGTCCTCGAAAGACTCCACTCTCAACACACTCCTGTTACCAAAGGCCTTGAGGTCACCTTTTCTCCTTGGCCCATCCTTATACAATAGAAAGGTGGAGGGTATGTCAGATGAGCGATGTGGCATCCCTGACCGAGACTGCAGCTGTGGGGAGCTGCTCATGCTCCTCCGGTCAATGTCAAGGACACGCAGGGGGCCATGGTGGCTTGACTCTGAGGAAGAACGGGAGGAGGGGATGCTAACATCCACATGGGCCTTGCTCTCCGTTTTTCTCTTGAACTTGAGAGCTAAGAAGCGCTTGAAGGAGGACTTCTTCTTCTTCTTCAGCTTCTCTGGACAGTCACTCTCGATCAGGAGAGATGGGGAACTCTTGGTGATGGGCTTTTTAGTGATGTAGGCCAGCTCAAAAGGGGGTGGGATTTCCACCACTGACGTTGGGGTGGACAACCCACTGGATGGGTGAAGGCCTCTCTGGGAAAAACTTCCGGAGGAGGCAATGACGCAAGGCAGAGAGAGGTTGTCATCCTTCCTCTTCATTCTGGCCTCCCCTGCCAGGGAACCCTCTGCATAAACTGACATTGGAACGTCACGTCCCTCCATCGAATAGGACCGAGGGTACAAAATAAAACGCCTTGGCTTTGAAGAGGGAAACAGTCGGTTTGCCTCTGGCTTTTCGCTGTCACTAAGTGGATCTTCACTTTTGTCTAAAGCCACTGAGCAGTAGTCATGGGTTTGATACTCTGAGCCTGTTTCTTCAGGTACTGTCTCAGGGACATAACCAGGCATTTTAGCTGAGAGAGACCGTGACCGTGTCACCATGCACTTCCTCTCCAGAGAAAGGAAGTTTTCTCCCTCAGAGTCCAGTCCAGCCTCTTCATAGACATGCTCATCACTGATATTGTCCCTTTCTGTATCACTGCCCTCGTAATAAGGCACAATGTGGCCGTCAAAGTCAATTTCTTCCTCAAAAGCATCTGTGGTGTCAGCAAACACCAGCCTGTTAGTGAGCTCAGAGGCTCTGCCCAAGTCCAGGTTAGCTGGCACAGTAATGGAGCACAGTCTGAAGTGGGGGTGGCTATTGAGCTGATTGAGTAAGGTATGGCCTTGTTTGCTTGCAGTTTCACAGTCCTTTGCTGTTCTTTTCTGGTCGCTTAGTTGTTGGTTAGTCTCTTCATCCTCATCGCTACCTATTTCAACATAGTCCTCAGATGAAGCACATTCAAGATGCTGTAGATCCTCTGGATCCTTGCAGAATGAGTCATCAATATCTGCGTAGTCATCAACATCCTCTTTCTCCTTGCTAATCTGGGGCTTTTCACAGGGACCCAATTGGCAAAGTAGTAAATCAGGAGATTTGTGACTTATGTCCTCCTCTGCATATGCCTGGTTATCCTCGATATCAGCCACATCATTTGAGGAGATATAGTACGGTTCTGAGTTAGTGGCAGCCTGGTCCTCCGACATGTTTACTTTGTTATGATCATTTTCCTTGTCGCACTTAGCCACAATGTCTGTGACACTGGCTGTGTATGTACCAGGCACTGTGTCTATGACTGAGTAAGGCTGGAAAAAATCTTCCTGCCTCTTGGGAATGTGAGAATCACACGGAGGGCCAATTACATCATACGGACACTCCTCTGATGGTAGAAGGGGGTTGCTGCTGTTAACATACTCTGCTTCATTAGGGGTCCCCTCAAACGCTGAACTTTCTGTACCAGGGGTCTCATCCTCGTCATCAGATGTGCTTCTGAAGTTGCCGACACATAGAACCCTAAAGCAAGACTCCTCCTCCTCACTGTGGAGCTGTCGCACTGCAACCACTTTGTCAACAGGTGGCTCTTCAGCCGTGTTTTCATCTTCTACGGTCAAACACGAGTCTTCTCCTGTCTCACACAGACAGTCTGGGGTACCCTCATCGTTGGATACTACGTCACACTCTGAGAGTCCATCAGCGTCTGCCAGTGCCTCACCGGCATAACAGTCTTCCGGGGTTATGTCGTCCCCGCACTCAATGTCACTGATTTCAACACCGTCAGCTGAGTCTGCAACAGAGTCCGCGTCACTGATGTTGATGGCGTCCACGGAATCTGTGCTGTCCGTGTCAGCTGAGTCCATCAATTCCACTTCCCCTTCAGGCACCCCCTCCTGCTCTGCTTCATTATTATTCGAGCAGAGGACCTCAACATCAGATTGCTCCACTGATTGCTCCACCTCCTCCTCTGTACAGCCAGTGAGGTGGTTGGTGGAGAACAGGAAGTACCGCTCGTCTGCCACCATGAGGCCCTCACATTCATTGTCCTGGTCTATCTCCTCCTCGGAGCACGGCAGGTCTCCATTGGTGCACGTGCCGACGCTGCTGTTAGCGTTAGGGCAGTTTTCCTCCTCCAGGTCGTGCTGCAGTCTGGGTTTCGGCGCCACAGGAGGTTTGGGGCCCCGAGCTGAGGAGCAGGGTCTTGACATCAGGGATGAAGGCAGCTTAATAGTCAGGCGATTGATAGTCTTTGGTTTCGGAGCTAGAGGTGGCTTCTGATAATCTGAAATAAATAAAGACAGAGAGAAGAAAGAGATTAAGTTGTCAGCCAATATAACGCATCACCACCTATATGACTTAGTTTATTCATTAATGTATTTGGCACAACGCACAATTCTAACAAATGTCACCACATCATACAACACTGTGGCAGATTTAGACATAAATCTGTGCCTATAGAACACTAAGAGTTTGGTACTTTCAGGGTTTCCCATGGAAATAACTGCAATGACCACAGACTCCTTGTTAACTTAATGCACCCTCTGACTTAATTGAAACACAAATATTTCAGATACAACTTCACACAATCAAATTTGAGTTATTTTGTGTTTCTTCCTTAATTTTTCTTAATTTTCCTGCCTCAATACATACACTATTAATTCTCCCCACTGGGCAATATCTACTAGAGCCAATCACAAACATCTGTTCATATTAGCCAATGGCAGGACACAGATGATGCTATTTCAGGGGAGGGAAAGCTTATGGACATTATTTATTCTCTTGCTTCAATATTATTGCTTGCTTGCCAACTAATAATAACCATGTGCATTCAGAGAAGGAATAATGACTTCCTGTTCAACCAAAACTCACTTCGAAATGGCATGTTTTCTTTTTTTCAATTTCCCTTACACAGAAACAAATCAACATATGATAACAAGGAATAGAATCGCTAATCACAATTTCTATAAATAAAGGTTACCTGTTGTAAAGACAACCAAAATGTATATGTTACAGCGTGATGATCCACCTAATGTATGGCTGTGGCCTGTCAGAAATACCATATAGTCAGATAACAAGCTAGCAGTGCAGAGCAAATGATCTGTGTGTCCTTACTCTGGACTGCCATAAGATGAATGCTTCTTATGATTATATTTCCATTCCATATTCAGGCTGCCAAATTATACACATTTCTTAATTGCAATCAATGTCACCTAAGTTGATGGCAATTCTGCTGACTGCTCACCTTTTTCGGTTCACAAATCACAGCACTATTTTAATTTGTTGAAAGTTACCTGTGATGCCCTGATTATTTAGGGAATAAAATCATTATTTGACTCAGTCGTCTTTGACTTCTGAAATTCATACACATTATTCAGCCTATGCTATGTATGCACCCACTGCTACACACCTTTTATAGCCTATGCTACACTAAAAAACTATTTTGATATGAATATCTTCCATATGTATAGTGTATACTTTGTGTAAGTAACTTTTTTACATCAAAAATATTTTTTTGAGACATACCATACTGTATGGTAATGATTAATTCAGAAATCATCAATACCGTAAGTTCAATTGACATTTAGCCATGCTTTGACCTTAGGAATGCAATGCCATATACTGTATATCATTAATTGCTCAAGAAAACTTGGTAAATAACAAAATAGTCTAATAATGATTCACAGCAACCATTATGTGTCGGAAATGTGAATACTATACTGTAGATGGTTATAGTTTGCGCTAAAATAAAGGTTGTAGCCCAATTAAAATTTCTTCTATTAGAAAACATTGTAGTACGTACAGGCATTTCCCAAACATTAATTTGCATGTAATTTAAGTATAAAGAGTTAAATATTCTGCAGCAGCCACTGATACAACCCAAGCTAAACAGAGAGAACATTTATTTTTAAAAATGTATTCATTCATGATAGTTAGGTAACCTTCTCTCTGGACTGAGAAGAAAAGGCATGTCCAGCAGGGACTCTGCTGTAGGTGATTTCCTCCAGATGAATACTGACTCACTGTGATTTTTTAACATCCCATTGTACTTACTGCAGAGTGTACAGGGCTCCCTGGTGTCCTAGAAAAATTCCTGATCTGGTCTTCTCAATCTGACCATCTAATCATCCATTTAAATTAAACCCCTTCCCCTCCAGATCAACCATGGAGCAGTGAGAATTCTGACACATAATGGTTGCTGTGCATGATTTTATTTTCAGGTAGTCACCTATATACCTGGAGGTAGATCTAGATGTTGGTTGATCAATAAAAACAATTAACTGATTTTTTTCTTATTAGCTGAATGCATACTACCCAGATGACTGCACATTTACAAATCAGGTTTTGCAAATCAAGAGTTAATAAATTCATAATTCCTTTGAAACACTACTGACATCTTGGTAAGACAAAATGTAACTTTTTTGGATTAAGCCAGGTGAACATTGTAGCGCATATTAAATTGAATGTTTTTGAATGATTGCTTGTAAACAAGCACACTATACATTTAAAGCTGAAATCTTAAAATAATATTTATGATTTGATCATTTTAAACAGCCTTATGTGAAGGATTGCTCTGATTTAAAATGTTTTTAAAATTGTTAGTCATATATATTTCCCACGCACATGCAATTACATTTTCAGCTTTTTAGAGAGGGACCCTTCGATAATCAAATTAGCCGACACACCCAGAGTCTCTTCCTGTTATTCTGTACCTGGTAATGACACACACCCTTCACAGACTGAGCAGGACTTACTGCACTTTCTGCTAAGATGTTGTTTTCCACACCATCACCAATGAACCTTTCCAGCAGACTTGCTATGAAAGACTCCACACAGGAAGCCCACAAGGGGAAGGACATTAACAGCGCACCCCCGGTTTCCTCTGTGAAACCATGTGGAGCACAATATAGGCAAACACCAATGCACTTCCTTCTTGTCACACTTCCTGTGATTCACACAAATGATCCCTTTCAGAGGCGTCTCTAAGCTTTTTTTGTTTTTGTTTTTGGAGATAGAATGGCCCTTCAGTGCGTCCAAGAACAATAAAAAACAAAACACCAGTAACCCAGTATGAAAAAAATCCTAGTGAACAACAGGATATGCTTGTGCAGCAAAACAAAACAAAAAATATATAGAAAAATAACAATGAAAACAAGCAAATAAACCAAAAATAAACCAGGAATAAGACTGTGGCTCGAAAAATGCAAGCCAACAGGACATGATTTACAAGGCGATTGTGAGCTGGGAACCACTGAATTGTAATCCCATCAATTATGGTGCCTTTCCGTTCCAGGTAGAGAGGCTAAATGGAATTATACTAAAAGCAAATGAATGACAGAGGCAATAGAGAGAAGCACTCTCAGGAGCCAAACTGCTACTGAAACACTGAACTTGTGCTTCTTCTCCAGTTTTCATTGATTACTGTTTTTCCCAGCTTTGTACTTCTTCACTGTTTTACTCTAGTTTGCACTGTAATGACGGGCTATATAAGGACAGAATTCACAGTAAAAAAAAAAAAAAAAAAAAAATTAAAAAAAAAAAAAAAGAACCCCCGAAAGCTAACTTTTTTTGCTACAAGGAAAACATGCTGAGGGGTGTCACTTGGAGGGAACAATATTATATTGCTGTGTTGAGTTTGAAAAATAATTTCACCACACTTTTTAGGTGCTTTGTCGAATTTATTCAACACACACCACATAGGAGATGATGTAAATGCTGCAAATATACTGGAATACAGAAAATAACCCTCACAGCCACAGGTAGCACATTTCAGTACCTGTATTTCCACTAAAGAAAATACATATTTTAATAATTTGTTTATAAATAACCGCAGTTTGATGACTGGTTTCTATCATTCTGCTTATGAGTTATTTTTAAGTTGAAAAACTTGCATAAAATTTGATTTCATTATTTGTCCCTCTGTGCAGATGCTAAACTGGTTTCCATCTGTGTTCAACTATTACCACCACCACTACTACCAGAAACTAGCAGCAATAATAATAATAATAATAATAATAATAATGATATATAAGATAAATAAAATAAATAAATAATAGGAAGAATATTCTTCAGAATAAAATGCATGTGTCTTAATACATTTTAAAATGGTAAAGCTAACGTAATGAAAACATTTCCTTGACTAATTCAATTTGATCATATAGGCTATATGACCTATATATATAGCCCTATATATAGTTTTTTTCATGTGCTTGTATAGTCGGGTGAAATCTACCGGTGTTCATTATGGGACATCATCCACGACAGGACCCAAAGCGTCTCCACATCATTCTCCGTCAAGGTAGCGCGCGCTCTACATACATCCAAACGTGGCGACAACTTATTCCGAAAGAAAATTCCTGCAGCAAAAAGCAAAAAAGAGCAGACGAGAAGTCAGCGAAATATCATGTTGTGTTGTCTTTTTAAAATCGTTAAACCACGAAAGTATTTTTTCTCTTTCACTGTAGAGGTCCTAAGCTTTCAGTGTGCACATCCCATTTGACTAGGCGCGACTAGTGCGCAATCGTTTTGGATCTTTAGCTGGATGCGGAAGGTATTTCCTTTGGCTTCCTGAGGAGGAAGCTCTTTTGCCCAGTCAGGGATTGTTGACCAAATCTAACGCTCAAGACAAACACCACAACTTACTGATGAAAATATTATTGTTTATGCCATATTATAATATTTGACTTTTTCAGTGTGACAATGGGTCAGAGTTAATTTTGTTTTGTTGAAACAACGCGGTGCTTAGCCTACTCATTGTATTAACCAAATATAAATATTATGTTCAAACACAGTAGTGGGGTGTTTCACAGCATTTCAATGTTGTTGTTCAGTGTGACTGTTTCACCACAATTGTCCTATGTACGCAAACAAGTTCGGTTTGGGATATTACATACAGTGTAAACTTTACGAAGAAAATGTATCATTAAGGTAGTCTGTACTCACGTCATAAGTGTTTATACGTGATGCGATTTGCTTTCTTCGGTCTATCAGTACATTTTTTGTCTTTAAATTGCACCTTTTCCAGTATTTTTGAAAAGGCTATTTTTTATTTGCAAATGACTTATTGCACCTTTTCAACGAAAGCTGCAATGAACAGTAGCCTACAGGATCAGCAATGTAATCAACTTTCAAAAATGAATTAAATAACGATGAAATACAATAAGTTAACACTTATTGTACATAATATCAGATTATATTCCTTTATATATCTATATTTTAAAAGACTAATTGGAGGGCTGGACATTAATACATACTTCTGTAATATTAGAGTGCTGGTATAACTGCTATAAAGTACAGAGTCATATATAATAATTTAGCTTGGTAAATCTATGTCTGAAATATAGAACAATTATTTCCAACACAAAATAGAGTACAGTTTATGTTACATGTTCTGTTTACTACATACAAATGGCCATTTTCTTAGTGATGAAATCTGGTTGGTTCCATGATAATATTTTTCCTTTAAACTTCCAAATTTTCTTTTGGATATATATATTTTTTCACTAATAAATTCAATTTGTTATAGATTAAGGAGTTGTTGTTTTCCACCGTAGCCTTTCCTGAATCCTGGGAGTTCTATTAGGATTCACTAAAAAACAGTCTCTAAAAAACAGTTTTTCTAAGATATCAATGGCCTTTGCCATTGCCTGGTTTCCTGGCCATGCATCTGTCGCCTGATTGGAGGGAAGCAGCCCTTTAAAAACCTTTCTGCATAACAGGAAACTGCTCTCCCTGTTTCCTGTACAACAGGCACTGCTTCCTTAGCAACAGATGGACAGAGTTGCCACTATTAACCCCTTAGGGTCTCATAATGTACACAAATGAAAATTATGAGCTAAGATCTTGTGACTCTTTATGTCAAATGGGCAAACAAATTTGACACCTGGGACAATGGCTAACTAAAAATACACATATTTCCCACAAATGTTTGGGAGCAATAAATTATCTGAGTTGTAAGTATTCAACTTCTAAATGTAGTGTCAAGTGTATGCATGCAAAACAATAAAATATTTACAGATGCCGTTGTACTTTTAAAAAGTTCTTGGCTAATCATAGATAGATATATTTCACATTCTCACTCTAGTTCAAGGCCTGGGTGACCATTAACACTGTTGCATAATGTTAGGGAATTTTTCATTTACGTATTTAAATTCTCATATAATAAAGTGTTTGTAATACATTAAAGCCGATCAAGAAAAATATACAAACTAGTTTACCCACAGCCACTGTGATCTTCATTCCACTGTTGTTTCCTAACAACCTACTGTAAGTCGTGGCTTGGATATTACCTTTTTTACACAGTCCACAACCAAAGAATCAAACAGAGACACACAATCAGCGCAATGCACAATGAAACAGACATACAGCATGTTATATATAAATCATGATCAGTTATAGGTTTTCCCCTTACCTATAAGCGTTTCACCTGAAAATGTAATTTCGCTGTCCTTCACAGCCATATTCAATAGTTCATTACTCACTGGAGGCACTATTGTGAGAATGGATTGAGGTAATCTTACCAACTGAAACCCTCCTTCCTAATATGATGCCAATTATGCACCGCTGGGCTGTTGGACACATTCAGTACTGGCAGTCGGTATCTCATTCCAGACCATATTGTGTATAACTACGCTAAGGTCCACCAAGAAAGCAGGACAAGACACTTGACAACCAGTTAATCACTCTTAAAGTGTTTCTCTGTAAAGCCAATGGGATAATTTAACAGTAAACATCCTATTTGCCAAGAAAACATTACTACTAAATTACGACAAATTCTCCAAGGGATTACCGAGGACACAGTAATTCCTAAGCCATGATGGGGACTGGAGCTTTACTCTAATCAGAGCTTGTGTTTGACAGTTGACACTTGTTTTCAGTCTCAACTTGTTGGAGTTCATAGGATGTAAAATAAACCAGAGGATTACAGCAGAAATTATTTTGTAGAAACCGAAATAAACAAAACAAACAAAAAAAATCACTTGGTGCCAACTTTGAAAAAAATCTGGCATTTACTTTCCCCCCCGATCCCCCGGCGATAACTTTCCTTAAAAATAAACATGACAGGGCCTGGGAATGGAAACATACATTTACACCTACATGACACTTATCATCTGCATCTCTGTACTATGGTCCCCAGGCTTGTGTGCTAGAGGTTGGGATCTGATGGCCCTCAGAGATACATTCTGATGAATCGGTCTGATGAAGTCTGTGTTTCCACTGCACCTTCAAACCACAAATCATTTCCATGAACTCTTCTTTTCCAGCCTTTCCTCCACGTTTTAACTCAAAACAGAGTCTTCCATTAAATCAATTACAAAAGATGCCCACGCGCCATGAGAAATGAATGCTAATAATTAATGCTAATAATATGCATTAAAACATAAAACAAAAAAGATAAAAAGAAATGCCTTTTCTGTATTTGGATTAAAATTGTGTTATGTGGCAGTAACTGATACTCCTTTAGACCTCTTTGCCTTTGTTCTTTTAATGACATGTCTGAGCTAAAGATAGCACACAAGAGCGTTGCTGAAGCCAATTGTGTTCCTTGCTGAAAAACATTCAGTGTTACTGTGACCTTTGGTGGAGGCCTTACAAATATGTTTTTTTTAGTCCCTTCTGGGAGAGATATGAATATAGTGACTGGCTGGCGCATTGTGGTCGTGAGAGAAAAAATAATGGGTTTCTGGGTAAATAGCACTCCAGATGTGGCGCGGATGATGAAAACATGTTTTTGGACTGAGGACGTGTTTCCTTGAGTGCGACTGGCGGTTCTCTGTTCTCTGTGCTGTCAGTCCACCTGGTACCTTACCTCATCAAAACAGAACAGGGAGGGTGGGGGAATGAAGGGAAAACATGTTGTCAGAGCAGAATTAACCCTTGCATTCCCGACTCCTTTTCTATACAGGAAGGTGATATGATAGGGGGGCTGAGTCACCGATCCCAAGCCAGTGACAGCAATTTCAAAAGGAGAGGAATGCTACTGCTTGAAATTCAGTTGAGCTTTTGGCATAAGGATGACACAAGAGCTTTCTTAAACAATCCATCTAAAGATTAAACATGATAATAAAACAGAAACAAGACGGGAAGCGATGATTAGCAAATAGCGAAGTCACCGTGCATAGCCTATGCAAGACAAAGCATTTTTCATGTAACGGCATGGCAGCTACATGTGAAAGAACACAAGGCTATAACTTCGTAGAAGTAAACAAGGCTATAACCAAATTATGTAATTGCATTTAATTATCGGTGAGTACAGATCCAGTGGCAGAATCAAACAACAGAAGGGCATTTGATATTGCAAATCTTTTAACATTGAAAAATGAGTTTAGCTAGCTACATAATGTTACATTGTCATATAACTGATAGATAAAATGATATATATCCCAAAATAGACGGGATTAGTTTCTCCAGGGTAGGCTTCTATGTCATTTTATTAATCAATTGGATGGCCTTAACCCCTTCGCACAGATGTCACATTTGGTCCATTTTCACCTATTTAGGGGGTGTTCTATTTAAGGCTTTATAACTCCGGGTGTGAGCATCACAGAAACTTGGAAAATTGCTTAAATGAAACAAGACTGATGTCCCATTTACAATACTAACTTAGTTTATTTTCATAATTTAGGTCAAAATAAAGTAACATGAATGCAAAGAAATCTTTACAAAAATGCAAAAACAAATAATTGTTTTTATTTAGTTTGCAATGAAATATTGAGAACAACATATGTGAAACAGGTAAAACCATAGATTTCCTGGATCATACACTCTGTTTCTACAAGTATGCAAAATCTGAGGATGATATGCAGAACTAGCAGAGATCTATGATGCTAAATATAGGCAGTGTACCCTGTTGTCCCTTAGTGTCTCCAAATGTATCCAAATGGCTAAATTGTGCACTGCTGTAAATCATAAAATGATGATGTATGTAACTACAACTCAACTGTTTTGGCTCATAAAACTCACTTTTCCATCATTTTCAGGTGGCAATTACCATATTTTAATCAGTATAGGGGGATAGATATCTATGGGTCCAAAAACCTATCCAAAGCCTGTCATAAAATGAATAAAATATGTTTTGTCCATTATAAAGCATATACACATTCATACTCACTCCAAGGAAAATTGTACATTCATCTTGCACATATGCACAGTAAATATGAATGAGTATTTTCCATACCCTAGGTGACAAGTATAGCCCATGGAGATACTAATATGCCATAGTGTTATATTACATACAATAATATTACAATAAAATAATATTCCACCATCAGGAAATGTCTGGCAAATGCTCTAGCTTCAGGGCCAATGAAACATAAAACATGACTGAGCCACCTATGAATGCTTACACTACAGTATGTGAAATGCACTCAAAATGCGAAAATAATAACCATATGAACAAACATATAAAAACTAACATACATATTGGAAATATCTCAAGCAGTAATACTTACATTATTGAGGAGGAAAATGTCATGCATATCCCTCAGGCATATTCTCAGACAGAATCAATGCTATGGTATCTATTGCATCTTGGTAACTAAGGTATCGTCTTCTGACCCACTCCAAATCCATGTAAGCAGGTGAGGATTTTCTCTATTCATGCTGACGAGTTAGTAAATTAGTAAAAACTTGCGAAAATAACAGGAAACAACTATTACGCCTCGGTGAGTTGTTTTCGTAAAACTAAACAAATAAAACTAGAAATTCTCTTATGCCTGGCTGTAATGTATCGTACAAAACATCCAATAAGACATTGCAAACACTGTTGCTAAGGTTATAATGTCCTATATTGGATAAAAGAGTAGTCAATGAAACCAGAATTAACTGGAATGAATGAGACAGGTTTGCAGAGTGTGGGGGGTATTACGCGTATATAATTATACAAGAATTTCATGTTTCTTTTGCGTTTGAGTTAGCATGGCTTTTCACGGTTGTTTTGGCATACAATCGGGCTATTGTTGGCTTTATCTTGTTGCTATGGCGGAATAAAAAATTTTGCTGGTAAAAAATATATTTTTATGAACTCACACATAGATGCTATTGTCCACTGTGTCATGCATGGATAGGTATAGTGGCAGGCTAGAAATCTCTAATCCCACTAGATTTTTGGAAGGTCCAGCTGGTAAACTATGTACACGTGTGCTCATATACACCCCCTGCTGGATCGGAAGAGTAAAGACAACTTGTGGTTCTCCTCCGAAACACATGGTGCCAGCCAGCTACTTCTTTTCACACCACAGCTACAAGCTGTGCACATGCAGAGTGGGGGCAAAGGAGACCCAATCATACCCATGTGCAGAGAGAGCAAGCCATAGGCGCCCGGATGGCCAACTGGGGGCCCACTGAATCCCTCCCATATATCCCTTGGGTGATGCGAGGCTAATTGTGCACCACAGTTGGCACTGGCACAGGCCGGATTCAATCAGAGACCGTGGTGCTTACTCATGCACCGCAACTGGCACTTTTACCAAGCCCAAGTTATCATAAAATTTGATTCACCTCAGAGAGAGGCAAGAGGCTAAGCCTTAAGCTTTGCCACAGAGTCCAAGACATTCTGAGGAAGATTGGAGAGAGAATATTAAAGAAACATGTGGTGTCAGTGTTTTTGTCCCTGTTTTTATGAGCGTAAGATCTCTCTACTTCACACCTTTCCCAGGCACTAGAGCCAGAATAAATCACCACAGTAAACAGGTAGTGCTGAGAGTCAGCATTTTGACAAAAACAGCAAATAAAGGCTTGATTCCCCCTGGAGCGCAGGCCCTACAGCCAATCAATATAGCTGGCCTTTATTAAAATGCTGGCCTGGCTGGCTGCATTGTTCCCTACCCTGAGCCCCTGCCACCACAACATCTACAGTAAATACTGCCCCTCAGGCTTTCCTTCACATGCTGCTTGAGTTGAAAGGCTTGAAAACTCTCGCTAATTCTTTTCTCTGTTAAAAAGATACAGAATGTATATTTACTGCCACGTCTTCCCCACACCTCAAATGAATGACCAGATAATATTTATGCGCGTCAGCCATCTAAAACAGCATGCCTTGTTTACCTTCTTGATTTATAACCTGGACTTATTAATCTTTTGTAGGTCTCAGAAGTGTTATTTTTAATATCTCCACCTGGTAACATACACTACTCACAAAAAGTTAGGGATATTTGGCTTTCGGGTGAAATTTATGGAAAATGTAAGTTCACACTACAGTGATATTATACGTATCATGAAAGTAGGGCATTTAAGTAGAAGCATGCAATGGTGATTTCCTCATCTCAAACAATTTATTGAAACAAAAGCCAACAACAGTGGTGGGTATACCACAACAAAAATGTCAATGTCTCAATAACTTGTCATGTGCCCTTGAGCATCAATTACAGCTTGACAACAACGTCTCATGCTGTTCACAAGTCGACTTATTGTCTGCTGAGGCATGGCATCCCACTCTTCTTGAAGGGCGGCCCTCAGGTCATTGAGGTTCTGGGGTACAGAGTTACGAGCCTCTACACGGTGAGTCAGCTGATCCCATAGGTTTTCTATGGGATTCAGGTCTGGAGAAAGTGCAGGCCACTCCATTTGAGGTACCCCAGTCTCCAGCAGCCTTTCCCTAATGATGCGACCTCGATGAGCTGGAGCATTGTCGTCCATGAAGATGAAATTAGGCCTGTGTTGTTCATGCAGGGGCACAATGACTGGATTAATGATGTTATTCAGGTAGTATGGGCTTGTCATTGTACCATTCACAAAGTGTAGGGCAGTTCTGTATTGACTAGACACACCTGCCCACACTGTAACACCGCCACCACCAAAGGGTCGTCTGGTGACAACAGTGGCTGATGCATAGCGCTCTCCTTGACGTCTCCAACATCGTTGGCGGCCATCATTTCTGCTCAACGTGAATCGACTTTCATCAGAGAACAGCACTGAGGCCCACTGGTCCCTTGTCCAGCGTAAATGCTCCCTGGCCCATGCAAGACGATGACGCCTGTGCCTGGTGGTGTGGTCAGGTACCCTTGCAGGTCGTCTAGCACGCAGACCACGCTGATGTAAACGGTTTCGAATGGTCTGACGTGACACTTGGGTGCCTCTCACCTCCCTTAAATGTGCCTGGAGTTGAGTGGCATTCATCAACCGGTTCCGCAGGGCACTGTTCACAATGAAGCGGTCATCAGTGTGGGATGTGGCCAAAGGACGTCCACTTCTATGCCTTTCTGTGACTCTTCCAGTCTCTCTGTATCTCTGTTGCAACCTGCTGATGACACTCTGTGACACTCTAAGCTCAGTGGCCACTTCCCTCTGAGAACATCCTGTTTGAAGCCTCGCAATGGCGAGGTACTGTTGATCAATTGTTAGGTGTCGTCTTGGTCTCATGATGTCAAAATGTGAACAGCATGATGAAGAGGACTGTTTAAATACCAATTCTAATTGAACCAGGAAATTTATTGGTCGATTCATGGATCAAACACCTGTTGTGAATTTTGCCGTTCAGCTCCTTGTTAGAGAACAGCAAGTTGTGCAAAAAGTACTGAAACATTGAATAGTTGGACATGTACATTCAAAAGTTTAGAGAAGGTCAAATTAATTTCACCTGTAAAGGTTATAGTGCATTTTAGGTTCATCCTGAAATTTCACCCGAAAGCCGAATATCCCTAACTTTTTGTGAGTAGTGTATGTAGAAGGTCAGGTTTTGATTAAGAGCAGATGTCTCTTTTTACATTGCGAATGAGGAAAAATGCTGCAATAGCATTGATCAACATCCTTAAAATAAAGCTCTCAAGAAGTGCCATAAAAGACCTGTGTGTGCTTTTACATACACTGCTTCACAATGGTAGTCAAAACACAATTAATAAGCTTGTGGCCTTTGGATTTCCAGATTAACGAGTCTTGGAAAAGCCCATGTCCCTCTGAGAGACTGAACAGTACTCTTTCCAGCCTGGATTTTTCTGTGGCAATGAGCTGTTGTGCACCGTTTTTTTTTTTTATAGCAGTTAATGCGCGGAACTTTGAAAATCCCACGACTGTAGTACATACAGTAATGCTGGAAAGTGAACTCACTGATGCACAGAGTATGTCTGTGTTCACAAGGCCCTCGCTGGGCCAAGGAGCCTGTCTCTCTTTTCCCTGCCAGCCGGCCCAGAAGGAAACAATAGGTCCAAGCCTTAAAAAAAGAACTCCCTCATGATTTACTTTTTCCTGTGACTGTTTTCCAGTCTCTCCGTCTGAAGGAGCAAGAAAAAGGGAAGGGGGGGGATTCCGAGCTTATAAATATCCCCTGTGCTCCCCTCCCCCCAGCGACAATATCGAAGAGAGTACACCCAACCACCCCTTTTCAAGTAACCATGCCTTACGACAGATGGGATGAGGGGAAAGCCTGCAGGGCTTTAAATGAAACTATTTTATCATTTAACAGAGGAAAGAAAAATGGGATTCCTTGACACATTTCATTACAAACGTGTGACAGCCAGCTGAGAAGAGATCAGATGTTGAACTGCTCCCACTGTTCCACTGATTGCTGCAACTAATTGAGTGAAATGGCTCACCATCCACACGCTGGGCTGCTCTCAGCTTCCCAAAGACCGATCGCAGTGTGAGGGCCTGTGTTCAAGCTGATGTTATGTCAGATTCAGTTAACACATGTGATGTTATATGCATTTAGCATATATAATACACTTTCTGTGTCATGAAATAAGAATTAGAGTTGAGTAGATAAATGCAATGGGTGCTGCCGAGTCATATGCTGTGAGGGCATGGGTGCCTTTGCCCATGTAAACAACTCAAGCATGTGCAGGTTAATACAAGTTCTTTCAATCAACATTTCAGTGGTGAGGACTGTGGGCCATTCAGTGTGCTACTGTGAAAGATCCAACAGATACTCTGGTGGCAAAAAGTACAATTAATACTTGCTTGACAAAATCCAGAATGAAATTGACTAACAGACAAAAAAACTAATGTTTTCAGAGGTTGACCAGATACATTGTACATGCTTCCACAAGACCGCTTCTGCCATGTACATACGTATATACAGTAAGTCCTAATTTTGATATACTGTAGGCTCCAGATGTAGCTTTCCATCACAGCAAGGAGGAAAACACAGATGACTGCTGTTTTTGTTCCCTTGTAAGCTCTTCTTGATCTTTGCACAATGATGAGGAGACATATTGTTTTTTCCACAAACCTGGCAGCTTAGAGTGAAGGCTTCCTCCAAGTATATCAAACTCTCCCTCTCTCCCCCTTTCTCTCTCTCTCTTTCTCTTCTGCTCTCACTCCCTTTCCCTTTGTTTGTGATTACGACACTGCATTGACAGACAGGAAATAAAACCTCAGTCAAAATACTGCAATGGCCAAAAAGATGGCAGTAAAAAAAAGGGGTAAATTAATAAGATTAAGTGTTACCTTCTTGTGTTATTTAGTGGTATTAATACGGTTATACATGTATATATGAGTGATGGAGACCTGAGCAAATTGTATGTGCTCTTTAGGAAGGATTCTGCCTAAATGCATACTAAGGACAGTAACCTTCTTCTGTTGAAATCCCTTTTGCACAAAACACATATGCAGACATTAATTTTCCAATTTAACTCTATGAAAAAATAAGTCAGGAGAAACAACCCTTAAAGTGATCCATCCATACTGCATATCTGGCAGCAGAGTGATGGTTTTGAGGCTCATTTGATACCACAGACCCTTGATGACTTACAGCCATTTAGCCAACCATATGTTCCATACTATTCCCGTGTAATTTACAGATTAATCTAGTCCCACCCCCCAATTCCCATAGAGATCCATTAAAATGCAGAGGGGATATAGTATCGCTTGTAAGAGTACCACAAAATAAGATATCAAGAGTCTTTTGATGTTGTTGGGTCACAGACATCAGGAAGTCATGGCATGCAAAGGATATGCGACCAAATATTAAAAATGATTACTTTATTCTATATATAAATGCAGGCGTGCCAATAATTGTGGCACACATGGTTTTGTTAAAAATAATAAATTCTTGATGAGGGATTTTTTTTTTCTCAGAATAAATTTACTTCAATTAAAGGTTGGACTTTTCCATTTCTTTCCAGAGTGAGATTAAGCTAATTCCCCAAACGCTGAATTTTTTATAACCCTTTTTACTCATCTTTACCAGGGGTGCCAGTAATAGTGGAGGGCGCTATATATACAGTATATAGATGAGAAATAAGACTAGGCAAGCCAAGCTTAGCCCGGACGCCTGTATGCAGCCAGTGGGGAACATTTGACAAGGCATGGCGGATATTGTTATGTATGGAAGCATATCCGCACAAAAATTCAAATGAAAACGCAAAAGGCCATTTTGCGTTTTCATTTGCAAGTTAATGTATGCACTTTATCTGTCAATTTGAAAATGTTAATACAAATCCATTTCACATTTAATTTTTCTCACCCTCTACAACACAACCTTGCCATAATTTACATAAATGAAAATGAAAAACCACATTTGCATTAGCAGTTTCTTATTGTAATCGCATGATCCATAACAAAAAGGAAATGATAATTAATTTAGCCAACATATCGTTTTCATGCTTTTCGGTACAAGAGTGACATAATTCAAATGCAATGGCATTGCATCCATTTACATTATCATTTCAGCGTGGTCAACTATTTTTTTAGTTATTTGCTGGATGCATTCAATGAACATAGGATAAGACGTGACATAATGCATAGGCTACATACGGCAATATTAAATATTGTTTTGAGAGGACCGGAGTTAACATTAAGCATTGAAGTTTGTGTTTTCTATGCAATAACAAACAAAAATGTCAGAAATATTATGCTTACGCGCTAAACTAGGCTACAAACTTTAAAAAAAATGTTTTTGTGACTGTGGTTGATTTTATTAGGGCACCCCCTGGTAAAATAAAATGGCACAACACAGTCAAAAAATGATCTGCTTGGAAGTAATAGTTCTGCTTACTTTTCGTTAGGCTACTGAATGATAAACATACAGTTGAAATGTTATTGTTGTAGTTAGCTGTTTTAGCTGTGTTTGCTTGCAAAGCCAAAACTTTCCTGAGAAGGGTATCCATGACGCCAAGTCCCCAGTTGTGCAGCCACCTCCGATATCCGACCTCCCACGCAAGCAGGGTTAGACAGCAAACTTTTTACCGTAATTACTCGAAATTTTACGCATGAGC
Source organism: Synaphobranchus kaupii (assembly GCA_029718625.1). NCBI lineage: Eukaryota > Metazoa > Chordata > Actinopteri > Anguilliformes > Synaphobranchidae > Synaphobranchus > Synaphobranchus kaupii. The sequence continues at coordinate 97,070,145 of CM056380.1, forward strand.
TTTTCAACACTCGCAATTTGCGTATGTGCTTTTCAACAACGGGGAACAGACAGCCACTCAGCCACTCAGTAGAGTAATTCTGACAATAATAATATTAATCCTTAATTAACTCGCTTGTGTTAAAAAAAAAGCCTGGAAACATCAGTGTGAATGCATGTGTTGGAGGAGTGTATAGGTAATGTAAAGCAGAAAACCAAAAACATAGCCAAACAAAACCGTCTGTGTGTGAGAGAGAGAGAGAGAGAGAGAGAGAGAGAGAGAGAGAGAGAGAGAGAGAGAGGGGCTGCATGAATGTATATAGTCTCTTTATTCAGCGAAAGAGATTGCTATGGGGATCTGGGCTATATAGCCTGCTAACTAGCTACAGGAAATCTCCGCAATCTAGCTTGGCCACGCCTCCGCCATCAGTACTGGCAAAATGGACAGAACACACCAGATAACAGGCACAAGTGCATGTGGGGTGTGACAGTATCAAACCCGCGTAAATCCCTGGTCGTGACCAGGGTCGTGGACCCGAGTCGGATAACACAGGTTGACCCATTAACACCAACGTCAAACAGGGGTTCTACCCGGGTCGTTGCTTTGGTGTTAAAGGGGTATGAGGTTGCATTTTTCATATTTCTTTTGTTCAAACCGGTCATGACCCTTTTGTGTGGGTGGGGCTGTTAGTGAACTGGATCACAGTAGCAGCTGAGAGAGCATAACATCCACAGTCAGGTCACATTCATTGGGCATCGCCTACGGGAACAGATTACCACAGGAAACACTTCACACGTTCAGCTTCATTCACATGCAGTAACAGACATCATGCAGGGATGGGAGTCACACACCCTCATCCATAGGCCATGATGGTTTCATGGGATCAGCACAAATGCTGGGCTCAATTTACATTGTGACAATGATGAAAAGGCAGAAGGTGACATATTAATGCTGGCAAATTTCAGCCAAGCAAACTAGTGCCTTCAACCAAGGAATATTCTGGATCAGCAGAAGGAATTTTCATGGGCTCATTAACAGACACATTTTGTAAGATGAGACAATTATATAAGAAGGAGATATCCTTTTTAGCATGTGTGTCCATCATTGTATTACATTAATATTGCATGTGTATGGAATTTTGTATTCCAATGTCTATTTCTGGAAGCAGGACAATGGATAAAGTATTTGCTTTTCAATAACTCCTGAAATGACACTAAATATCAACTATCATGTCTAGTCACCATGACTTCTCTGAGTGATTGACACTCGGTGGCTCAGGTGCTGCTGGCCCTGGATCACTTCAAATCCTATCTGTGGGAATGCCTGCATCCATATTTGCAATATCATATTTGTTTGAAAATAAGTGAGTGAAGTCACTCTTCAGATCTTACTGGACTTAGTTAGTACCTTCAAGGCATTAAAATGCATAGTCAAAGCTGGGAGGACTAATTAAGGACACCTGTTCAGCAGCATGTTTTCATCACCCCCGGCACATGTCACTGTTCTTAAAGCATCTTTTTTTAGGTCTCTGTTATTTTTATGAATTAAGCATAAGCACAGCTTGGGAAATTATTTTAAGATTATGTCCAAGTTTAAATTCAATCTTTTTTTTTAAAGAAATGAGGCCCCAGGAGTTGAACCTGCAAATCTTTTGGG
>CM056380.1:97682279-97822279 GCA_029718625.1 Synaphobranchus kaupii
AAAAGGACAAATTTGTATTCTTCGGATTTTCAGACCTTGGTGGCAAAAAAAAAAGTCTCAGGGACTTCTGGAACTTTCACAAAAATGTCAGGTAAATATGGACAACGTCTTTCACTTTATAACCAAACAGAAACTCAGCACTCTCCCTCCTGCACGGGTGACACATACCTTTTATTTCAGAGTGCTTTTTTTCCAGCCCGTCACTTCAACAGTAAAAACCTAAATATACCCCCTTCACTTCCTCCTCCTGGGCCAAACAGGAAGATTAGTCAGAATTGCAGCACTGTGTCAGCGAGGAGCGAGTGCAGAGCAGAGTGCCCAGCACAGAGAAGTTTGTCCCGAGCACATGAAAGAGAAGGAGAAAGATGACTCACACAGAGCATGGCAGAGGTCACTCAAGTGGGAGGCGGTGACATGCATGAATGGGATGGAGAATGGAGCTGTTAGAGGTGGAGGTTAACCTCTCCCTCCTCACCACGGCCAAGTCTTTCTCGGTATGGGGAGATGCTACACACCACCATCCAATGAGAGATAAGCAGACATGGCTGCAAGAACAACCTACCTCATACACACACACTGTTAAAAATGATGTGCTGACTCAACTTGACTAAGTCAATTCATCTTGTTGCTTTGACTGAGTTAAGTCGAGTCAAATTCAGTCAACATGTTATTACACTTCAATAAATTAGTTGATACAACATGTAGTCTGTTGACTCAACTTAACTCAGTCAAAGCAACAAGATGACTTGACTTAGCCAAGTTGAGTCAACAAATCATTTTTAACAGTGCACACACACACACACTAATAATTGCTAATATATTTTGCAGCACCATGGAAAATCACTCCAGGGAACACTACACACTGAAGATGTGGAGAACACTGTAGAACATCTTGGAAGACTGGCAGGTTCAGCAGTACTGTATAATCCATGTGCCAACAGAGCTAGATTAATGGACCATGGAACAGGACCTTAAATGTCTGCACACAGGTACGGTAGTATGGCAGATCTAAAAGATCCTACCGGATAGTTTTCATGTGAGGGAGCATAAATTAAATTAAGTACAGCTAACTCACAAAGAGGATGCGCTCGACCTTCTACATGCTTTATGAATCGGCTGAGCTGACCATAGTGTTCTGATGCGTATGAGTGTTTTCTTTTTGTTGTTGTTGCCTTGGTTACCAATATTTTCTGCATGTTGTAGGCTTCCTGCTGAATGCAGCTAGCTGCCTGACATGGACAAGGGGGGTGGGGAGGCACAAAATGCGTTGTGGTGATGCACAGGGACTAAATTTAGGAGCAACCGAGTCGCACGCTCACCAAACAAGGTTAGCAACAGTGATGTGTTTACATTACAGGCTGAATTGTTACCTGTACCACTGTCATAAATTTACATCAATCTTTGTGTTTGTAAGAACTGCAGCAGTAATAATAACAAAAATAATAATACTAATAATAATAATAATAATTTTGGCAACAATAATCAAGAATAATCCTGCCAACTTGAACATTTATATATATATATAACATTTATATAGATCCACGCATTGCTCCACTGGTATTTTGAAACCTTAAAGGAGTAGTTCACTTTCTGAAGTTTTTTAGATCATTTAATTTGTAATGCTTCGTTTTCATTGGCCCATATAGGTTTTGTGGATGACAAGATATTTTTATACAGGTACACTTCTCTGAACCAGCCGGCTTTATAATGACTGGTGTTGGGGCATCAATAGGTCAAGCCAAAAATACGCTTCATGTAACTCCAAAGCAGCTCCAACCTTCACCATCCAATGTAAAGACAGCAGGTCCTGAGAAACTGCAAGCATCTAAATCATCCTTCATTGCACACAAAAACTGTGCCAGTCAAAAAACATACACTAAAATGATAATATCAAAAATTCCAGAAAATTAACTTTCCTTTAATACCAGAACATGGAACAACAAAACACAAAAATTCACTCCTGTTCCTGCTGTAGTAATTGTAATCGTAATAACAACAAAGGACTGAGCCATGGTCAGTTGAGTGGAAAAAACACCTTAATCAAAACGGGATGAAATCCAGCTCCTCCTGGTAACACCTACGGAATGATGCCCTACTGTGCCCAACTTGTTCATTCAATTTAGCAAATGGCACTTTGGAGCAACTCCTTAGTAACATATGTGAAAAGCGCTCAAAATTACAATGTGATCAGAGCTCCTGCAGTTCTGCACGTTGACTCACCTCAATCCACCTGTCTGCTAAAATCTTCAGATCACAAGATAATGCGGTGAGAAAAGGCACACTCAACAATGTGCTGTGAAAGTTTCTAATTCATTGGATTAGGATCCACTTCCTTTTCCCATTGAGCCGACACTGTAATGTTCCGCTCCCTTCCTGTCCGTTTTCCGTGTTTTCCTGTTTTCCCTCCGTGTCATGTTGGATCCCTTTGTCCGTGTTTTCCCCGCTGCCGCGGACTAGGCGTGTCCTTCCCTGTCTTGTTCGTCTGGTTGTTTTGTCTTACTTCCGCCTTTCACTCCCTCCCCCTCGTTGCATGCATTTCCTCACCTGGTGTCTTGTAATCACTCCCGGTTTATGTTCACACCTGTATCGTATTTTGTCTCGTTAGTTAGCTCTATATAGTCTTTCGGCTGGCTGCCAGTCGGCGCCAGTTCGTTAACTATCATCACTTGGTGTAGTGCTTGACTCGTTATCTGGTCTCCCTGCTTAAACTATTCGCGTAGTTGTGGAATGTGTTTCCCGTGCAGCGTATAGTTCCTCGCAAAGCTACGGATTGGTAGTTTACCTCCCGCACAATTTCCTGTCATAATTGTGTAGCTAACTTGTTTCCCTTCTCCTCCATCTAACCCTGCACCCGATCTCCCGTGGCAGTGTTCGTGTTCCCCGTGTTTGTTGTGTGTGTTGCGGTACCTCCACCTCCAGCGCGTGTAGGCTCCGGGGTGATTCGCTACCTGGCTACCCTCCAGTTGTTCCTGTCCGACCGAAGAGACCACCCAGTTCTTCGGCGCCGGCTCCTGGAGCTCTGGAGACAGTCAGCTACCTCCGGACCTACCGCAGCTACGCCACACCACTCTGTCCTGCCGTGCTACCGCAAAACCTCCCGACTTCCAAACCCATCACCTCCGTGAGAACCTCCCGGTCTTTCCCGTGCCTACCCTTGCACTAACCCTCCTCTGTTGTTTTGTTTTTCTATACCGGTGCAGTCAGCCCGGTCCAGTCCTGCCCTGCCGTAGTGAGTCGCTCCCCTGCCAGTTCCAGTCCAGTCCTGGCGTGAGTTGTACAAGCGACTCGCTCAAAGTCCAGTTCCGGTTTGGGACATTCCGTTCCAGTACCCGATTCCCGTGTGGACCTCCCGGTCCAGTTCCAGTCCAGTCCAGTTCCGGTTTGGGACATTCCGTTCCAGTACCTGATTCCCGTGTGGACCTCCCGGTCCAGTTCAGTCCAGTCCAGTTCCGGTTTGGGACATCCGTTCCAGTACCTGATTCCCGTGTGGACCACCCGGTCCAGTTCCAGTCCAGTCCAGTTCCGGTTTGGAACAGCCCGTTCCAGAACCTCCAGTCCAGCTCCGGCTTGGAGCAGCCCGCCCCGGGCTTCCAGGCGCAAGACCTTGTATTACTGTGTGTGTTGCCTTTCCTGTACAGTGTTGGGACTACCCCAACACTTAATTTATTAAATACACCCCTTTTGTGAAATCTGTCTCCTGGTCGTTGCACTTGGGTTCGTCCCGTAAACAGATACGTAACAGAACGAACTGGCCAAAAACATGGACCCAGCCGACCTGGAGCAGATTCGGCACGCCTTCTCCTGCCAAACTGCGGTCAGCGACCAACAGGGCCGTCGTCTGGACGACGTGTTGGAAGTGCTGAGGGGCATCACGGAACAAGTTACGCAGCTGTCTCTTCACCAGCCGCTTCCGCGTATTCCATTGGGCCCTACACCGCCCGCACCGGATCCCCCGGCGGACCCTCCTGTGTCCGCTTCATTTCGTGAGCCTCGCGTTCAACATCCTGAGCTATTCCGCGGGGAATTGGGGAAATGTCGCGAATTTCTGATGAAATGCGACATTGTCTTCCGGATGCAGCCCTCCTCCTTCGCCTCCGACCCATGTAAGATCGCGTTCATCATGAGCAGCCTGGGAGGAGGTGCCCTGGAGTGGGCTACATCCATCTGGGATAGCCAAGCCGCGCTCTGCAACAACTTCGCTGCCTTCACCGCCGAGATGCGGCGCGTGTTTGACCACCCTACCTGTGGGCGAGATGCAACTCAGCGCCTACTTCAGGTCCGTCAGGGGAGTCGCAGCGTCGCAGAGATGGCCATCCAATTCCGTACCCTCGCCGCGGAGTCCGGATGGAACGACACCGCCCTTCAGGGGGCTTTCCGCCAGGCACTCAGCGAGGAGCTCAAAGACCAACTAGCCACCCGTGAGGAATCAACCTCCCTCAATAGCCTGATTAGCCTGGCCATAGCAGTCGACAACCGTCTTCGTATCCGGGCCCGTGAGCGTGGGGGGAATCCCGGTCACCTTCCTCATATACGCTCTCACCCTTCTGCTTCTGGATTCAGGGCGGCGTCTGGGGTCTCCGAAGAGGAGCCCATGCAACTGGGCAGAGTTGCGGTCAACTCTGCAGAGCGCCAACGTCGTCAGCGATCCAGGTCTTGCTTCTATTGTGGCAAACCTGGCCACCAGATCGCCTCATGTCCCATCCGCCCAAAAGAATAGGCTCGCCAGTTAAACTGGGCGTACTGACGAGCCCTATCATACCCTGCCATGCAGCCCAGAATCGCCTAGTTTTCAAGGCCACTCTCCTGTGGAGCGACAAGTCCTTAGTTTCGTCGGCTCTCATCGACTCTGGAGCCGACGCCAACTTCATGGACACCACCTTCGCCCAGAGGGCCGGCATCCCCACGGAGCTTCTACCATCGCCCATTACTGCCTTCGCCTTAGACGGTCGGAGTTTGGGGTTAGTGACCCACTCCACCGTTTCCTTACAGCTTGTCCTCTCCGGCAATCACCGGGAGAGCATTCAACTCCTCCTCATCAATTCCAAACAGTCAACCATAGTTTTAGGGCAGACCTGGCTCCGTCTCCATAACCCACACATCGACTGGCAGGGCGGACGCATCCTGGCGTGGAGTGGCCACTGCCTGGCTAGCTGTCTCCGCTCCGCGCTTCCCCCTCCGGGGTCCAAGAATCCCAGCACCAACCTACCCGAACCCGATATGTCCACCGTTCCCAAACAGTATCACGACCTCAGTCGCACCTTTTCTAAATCACGTGCTCTGTCCCTACCTCCTCACCGCCCGTACGACTGTTGTATTGATCTACTGGCGGGAGCCAAACTTCCGTCCGGCCGTCTCTACAGTCTGTCGGGACCAGAGAAACTCGCCATGGAGGAATATATCCATGGGTCCCTCGCCTCGGGCATCATCCGTCCCTCCTCTTCTCCGGTTGGTGCTGGGTTCTTTTTCGTAGGGAAAAAGGACGGCTCACTACGGCCCTGCATCGACTACCGGGGACTCAATTCCATCACTATCCGCAACAAATATCCTCTCCCCCTCATTAACACTGCTTTTGAACCCCTCTCGCAGGCCGTCATTTTTACCAAGCTCGACCTCCGTAATGCGTACCACCTGGTGCGCATACGGGAGGGGGATGAGTGGAAGACTGCCTTCAATACCCCGTTGGGCCACTATGAGTACCTGGTGGTCCCTTTCGGCCTTACTAACGCCCCGGCAGTCTTCCAGGGCATGGTAAATGACGTACTGCGAGACCTGTTGGGTAAGACTGTTTTTGTTTACATTGACGACATTTTGATTTTTTCCAAGTCCCCTCAGGAGCACATTCTCCATGTCCGGGAGGTTCTCCAGCGGCTCCTCGAGAACCAGCTCTTCGTAAAGGCGGAGAAATGCTCCTTCCACGTCTCTTCAGTCCCGTTCCTCGGCTTCATTATTGAGGAGGGCAGTATCCGGGCGGATCCGGTCAAAGTCAAGGCGGTGACGGAATGGCCCCAACCCACCTCTCGTAAGCACCTACAACAATTCCTTGGTTTTGCTAATTTCTATCGTCGTTTTATCCGAAATTACAGTATCATTGCTGCCCCCCTTACCAAACTTACCTCCACTACTTTTTCTTTCTGTTGGAATCCCGAAGCCCAGCGTGCTTTTGAACAGCTCAAAACACGGTTTTCCTCAGCCCCTATTCTTTGCCACCCTGATCCCTCCCGCCAATTTACGATTGAGGTGGACGCCTCCGACACCGGCGTGGGGGCCATTCTGTCCCAACGTGCCGCCTTGGACAACAAGCTCCATCCCTGTGCCTTTTTCTCCCGGAGGCTGTCCTCCGCTGAGCGAAATTATGATGTCGGGGATCGGGAGCTTCTTGCCATTAAGCTGGCTCTTGAGGAGTGGCGCCACTGGCTGGAGGGGGCAGGTACCCCCTTTGTTGTTTTAACTGACCACCAGAATTTAATTTATTTAAGGTCTGCCAAAAGGCTAAATGCTAGACAGGCTAGGTGGTCACTTTTCTTTGCCCGGTTTAATTTTTCTTTGTCCTATCGCCCCGGTTCCCGCAATATTAAGGCGGATGCCTTATCCCGTGTGTTTTCCCTTCCCTCCAGTCCTGCTGACCCCGAAACCATTCTTCCAGCGTCCTGTATGGTGGCTGCGGTCTCCTGGAGGATTGAGGAGATCGTGAGGTCCGCCCAGACTTCCCACCCTGACCCCCGTAATAACCCTAACCCCTCCCTGTTTGTTCCCGACTCCGTCCGCTCCCAGGTCCTTGAGTGGGTTCACGCCTCCTGCCTGGCGTGTCACCCAGGTGTTGCCAGGATGACCGCCCTCGTCAGGAGGAGCTTTTGGTGGCCCACCCTCAAGGAGGATACCCGTGCCTTTGTCCTGGCCTGCTCTGTATGCGCCAGGAGCAAGGCTTCCCACCAGCCTCCCTCTGGTCATCTCCTTCCCCTCCCTGTCCCGGGCCGTCCTTGGAGCCACATTGGGGTGGATTTTGTAACCGGTCTGCCGTTGTCAGAGGGCAACTCTGTCATTCTGACAATTGTGGATCGGTTCTCCAAGGCGGTTCACTTCATTCCCCTCCCCAAGCTCCCGTCCGCCCTCGAAACGGCGGAGCTCCTGGTGGTACATGTGGTCAGGCTGCACGGGATCCCTTCCGATATTGTGTCGGATCGTGGGCCCCAATTCTCCTCCCAGGTCTGGAAGGCGTTCTGTGTAGCCCTGGGGGCCTCGGCCAGTCTTTCGTCTGGCTTCCATCCCCAGTCGAACGGCCAGGCAGAGAGGGCGAACCAGGACCTGGGGGCCGCCCTGCGGTGCGTCACGGCTCGCAACCCCGCCTCCTGGAGCCGTTTCCTTCCCTGGGTGGAGTACTCTCACAACTCCCTTAAGAGTACCTCCACCGGGTTGTCCCCTTTCGAGTGCTCGTTAGGGTACCAACCCCCTCTCCTGTCGGTCCAGGAGGCCGAGGTAGCAGTCCCCTCTGTCAAGGCCCACATCCTCAAATGCAAGCGCATTTGGAGGCTTGCACGCACCGCACTCCTACGTTCCAATTCCCGGTCACAGCGTCTGGCGGACCTGCACAGGACCGCAGCCCCCAAATACAGGGCCGGTCAGCAGGTCTGGTTGTCCACGTCCAACATTTCCCTTCCCTCCTCCTCTAAAAAGCTTCGGCCCCGGTTCATTGGTCCCTTCCCTGTTGTACGTCTTGTTAACCCTGTTTCCGTCAAGCTCTCCCTCCCTGCCTCCCTCAAAGTTTACCCCGTTTTTCATGTTTCCCAAATCAAGCCTGTCGCCTCCAGCCCCCTCAGTGCCCCTACCCTCCCTCCTCCTCCTGTCCGGGTCATCAACAACGCCCCGGCCTATACGGTGGACCGCATCATCGACATCCGCCGTAAGGGTCGGGGTTTCCAATACCTCGTGGACTGGGAGGGGTATGGTCCTGAGGAGCGGTCATGGCTCCACAAGGGCCTCATCCTGGATCAAACACTAATCCAGGATTTCCACAGTCGCTTCCCATCCAAGACCAGGCCGCCAGGTACGCCAGGTGGCGTACGTTGAGGGGGGGGTACTGTAATGTTCCGCTCCCTTCCTGTCCGTTTTCCGTGTTTTCCTGTTTTCCCTCCGTGTCATGTTGGATCCCTTTGTCCGTGTTTTCCCCGCTGCCGCGGACTAGGCGTGTCCTTCCCTGTCTTGTTCGTCTGGTTGTTTTGTCTTACTTCCGCCTTTCACTCCCTCCCCCTCGTTGCATGCATTTCCTCACCTGGTGTCTTGTAATCACTCCCGGTTTATGTTCACACCTGTATCGTATTTTGTCTCGTTAGTTAGCTCTATATAGTCTTTCGGCTGGCTGCCAGTCGGCGCCAGTTCGTTAACTATCATCACTTGGTGTAGTGCTTGACTCGTTATCTGGTCTCCCTGCTTAAACTATTCGCGTAGTTGTGGAATGTGTTTCCCGTGCAGCGTATAGTTCCTCGCAAAGCTACGGATTGGTAGTTTACCTCCCGCACAATTTCCTGTCATAATTGTGTAGCTAACTTGTTTCCCTTCTCCTCCATCTAACCCTGCACCCGATCTCCCGTGGCAGTGTTCGTGTTCCCCGTGTTTGTTGTGTGTGTTGCGGTACCTCCACCTCCAGCGCGTGTAGGCTCCGGGGTGATTCGCTACCTGGCTACCCTCCAGTTGTTCCTGTCCGACCGAAGAGACCACCCAGTTCTTCGGCGCCGGCTCCTGGAGCTCTGGAGACAGTCAGCTACCTCCGGACCTACCGCAGCTACGCCACACCACTCTGTCCTGCCGTGCTACCGCAAAACCTCCCGACTTCCAAACCCATCACCTCCGTGAGAACCTCCCGGTCTTTCCCGTGCCTACCCTTGCACTAACCCTCCTCTGTTGTTTTGTTTTTCTATACCGGTGCAGTCAGCCCGGTCCAGTCCTGCCCTGCCGTAGTGAGTCGCTCCCCTGCCAGTTCCAGTCCAGTCCTGGCGTGAGTTGTACAAGCGACTCGCTCAAAGTCCAGTTCCGGTTTGGGACATTCCGTTCCAGTACCCGATTCCCGTGTGGACCTCCCGGTCCAGTTCCAGTCCAGTCCAGTTCCGGTTTGGGACATTCCGTTCCAGTACCTGATTCCCGTGTGGACCTCCCGGTCCAGTTCAGTCCAGTCCAGTTCCGGTTTGGGACATCCGTTCCAGTACCTGATTCCCGTGTGGACCACCCGGTCCAGTTCCAGTCCAGTCCAGTTCCGGTTTGGAACAGCCCGTTCCAGAACCTCCAGTCCAGCTCCGGCTTGGAGCAGCCCGCCCCGGGCTTCCAGGCGCAAGACCTTGTATTACTGTGTGTGTTGCCTTTCCTGTACAGTGTTGGGACTACCCCAACACTTAATTTATTAAATACACCCCTTTTGTGAAATCTGTCTCCTGGTCGTTGCACTTGGGTTCGTCCCGTAAACAGATACGTAACAGACACTGCGGTTTATCACAATTACCGCCTTGTGTTTCCTTCAGCGAGTCCCAGTCCTAGTGAAACCCATCATTACTGTGCTCCCAAATACCTGCACAGCGATTCTCAATTCCTGTCAAATCGCTACACGGGAAGCATCGGGCCCTCGTACCGAGGTCAGCCTTAATTCTTCTTAAGCAGGCTTGTTAATACGTTTCGCTAGGTGGTGACAAATATCTGGAGCGGCAGGGGGCCGCTCGCTTGTTCTTGCGCTGAAATGTTAGAGTTTCCTGAATCTGTCGGGCCTTCCTTCCGGCCTGTGCCAGCCTTCCCTCCATTGCAACAAGCAGTTATGTGGAGAGGAACAGCATTTACATTTTCTGACACTGTAACACTGTGTTTGTCATCATTTTGTTCATGGGGCCTGGAATCGGTCCACCGTACAGCTTCGACCGTTCCCCCACTAGACTAGCAAATACACCTTAAATAAGCGGGCATTTATCCTTGTTCTTAAAGGCAGAGAAATGTAAAAAAATTAAATAAGATAAATTCTGAAAAACAAAACAAAGATATGTATTCTCATCTCAATCCAAAAGGAAAACTTACAGACAAATTATTTGCTACTTCTTGTTACGTTATTCATCTCTCCTGCAAGGACTAAGACCTAGATTCAGTCATAACAGCAGCATTCCTTTCTCTCGTGTATTACAGAAAATGTAATGAGAAAATACATTTGCCTATTTATCATGCAAAATTTCACTTAATTTGCCCATCTTAATATTGTACACTAAGTGAACAAAAGTTATAATTGTTCAAATTTAGAACCAAAATTTCAAGATAACGTTCACCCCTGTTAGACTGAGTTCCCGTAATTCCTCTGGTGCCACTTTTTCATTGAATGATTGAATAAATGCATGAATAGTTATTCAGAGACAATGAAAGAGAGTCTGGGAAGGTTACTCTCCCCTCTTTTTTCACCGGAAAGCTCACATTGACTCACATTCATCAATCAATAATTTAAATCTAAATTTAATTATCTTGAAAGTTTTTAAAGTCTTCCGCTGTTAAAAGAAGAAGGTCACTGAGAGAAAACCATGAGCTGAATGCTCGGGATTTTAATGTACATGTAGCTAGTTTTGTTCATTGTTGAGTCCACATGCATGTCTCCCCATACATACATGAGTTCCAACATTGTAGCTAATAATTCTGATGATGACGTTAATGTAGCAGTGAGAACACATCCTATTATCTATCCCCCTGGAGTCTAGTCCCACAGATGACAATAATGCTGTCTCTGCATTCTAGCATCAAGGCTATAACTGAACTGTCCCTGTGGACCCAGCTGTCTCTTCTCTGGAGAGCCAGTGCTCTTTGCTCTTTGAAGAACAGCCGCAAGCAGAACACAAGGCTGCTCCGCAGGAACCAAGAACATCTCCTGCTGTAGACCGACTATGTGAGGCTCCCCCCCCCCCCCTTTAAAAGGTAGACCCGTCCACAGCTAGGCCCAGCGGTAGCTGTAGATGGGAACAAAGCCAGTGGCTCTGGTGTCAAATTATGTTTGCGCTGTGCATTTTCTCCTCGTGGGCTCTTTCTGTGGGGCAGCTGGTCTTGCTCTGCCTCTCTCTCTAGGGAGCTGCGGTGAAGGAGCTGACAAGAACATGCCCGATTTCACCCTCCTTGCATAACGGACTCTCTCAAATATGAAAATGTTGATGGTGGCAGCATGAATCAACTGGAGGTGAAATATTAATCAATTTATATTAAAAATTCCCCTTTAAAACTGCTATTTGTAGATGCTATCAGTCGGAGAGTCTCTTTGAAGCAGGCTGGTGCTACGTGTAACCCTTTAGTTGAAGACAAGTCGGGGGACGGCCTCAAGAGATATTATGTTTATATGGGCCTACAAATCCCTCATTGAAATGTATTGATTTGATTCCATCAGCAACTAAGAGCTGCCAATGACCACTCAGTGAGAGGTCAAAGGTTGTTTGGTGTCAAACATTTTTCATCAGTATGACGGAGCATATTTTCATGGATATGTGGGCTACACTTCGGCACGCCTCCAAACAAGATTTACTTCTTTTATCACACTGCTAATGACAAACCTGGTCGTTTATATAGCTGATTCAAAGCCTCTAGCTATTCATTCACACATTAATCAAATAAATAATTCACTGTTCCCCCCAGAACCTCTACCTCTGTCAGCTTCCTTAAACACAAAATAGAATTCTGCAAGCCACTAGCTGGCAGACAACACCGCGAGCCTCAGTAATGGGGTACTTTGTCTGCTCCAAGGATGCTTCTGGAAGATTACTGACTAAAAAGATTAAAAGAGCAAGTGCAATTTCAGAGCGCGATTAGTATTGGGTGTTTGAGTACTTATGTAAAAAAAAAATTTTACGTTTTGTTTTGGCTCGCACAGCGTGCATGAAGAGAGGGGAAACTGAGCACTGTGGAAACAGCCGTTTCATATTCTTTTTTTTCCGCAGGAAAACAAAATCCATGAAGAACAAACTAATTCTTCAGAGAGACTGAAAAATCAGCAGTGTATACTGCCGTTCCCACAGCCAGGGACTCCTAAAGAAACAAAGCTAACACTGTTTGCATGTGACAGCCATCGCAGCCATTGTCGTTAGCAGGAAGCAAACATCAGTGCAATGTGTCTGAGGTAAAAATAGCAATAAAATTTGAATAATACAATTAAAATAATAATACAGTATTGTGCAGGCTCAATCAATTCCTCCTTTCGTCTCCAATTCCTCTGCAAGGCTCTCAGTGCATATACAGGGAATATTGAGGGCGATGTTTGCATATAATCCGTCATGTACATGCCTGCATAATGTTTTCCAGTGACATTTACTGACACTTAAAAAAAAAGCGCACACACATTTAGAGGCGGGCCTCGTCAGTATCATTATTGTGTGTAGCAGGGCATATCTGACTGTGCATTTAACCTAAAGGCTATTTGCCCTGAGATGGCTGCATAGTTACTGGTCCGGTTTTGCATCTGGAACGCGCAACACTGATGTGGCCATGAAAAAGAACACATGGTTAAGCACTGTGTAACAGACTGAATGTGCCCCGTTTCAAGGAAAACTGTAAATGGTTGACCCTAACAGCGCACAGCTTTTTGCGTATTATTTATTTGACAAACAGTGACCGTGACATGTTCCAATTTATTCTCCACATTTTTGTTCTGTTTTCTGTTATTACTGCTTCTCTACTTTCCCCGGCAGATGGGCTGGTAGTGGGACAAATCTGATGCTGCCAGCAGGTCCCTTTTACCAAGGTAAATCAATAGCTCCTCTAAAGGGTGTAAATGCTAAAGGAATTATTCACACCCGTTTTCATCTCCTACAGGAAAGGTCAAGGGATAATGATGGGATGGAAACAGCACACAAAATAAAAGATTTTATCAATCAACCCAGTCCCAAAAGTGAATTTCTGCACTCCAAGTCTCTGACATCTGTCCAATTGACCACCCCCCACACAATCTCTTGAGAGATCACTATTAGATGAACCCCATGCAAAGTCCATATCCCTCTGCAAAGCAGAAAGAGCCACGCCAGGCAGAGATAACACACAGCTTTTTTCAAGATGACGATTGCAATTTGGCACAATTCAGTCCCTAGTATAGTGATGGGGTCCCTTTATCTGAATAGAAATATTATAAACTGATTTTGCTGTAACATTGAACCAGTTCATTGCATATCAAGAAAAAAGCTCTAGTGGAGGAGGTGAGATAATTGTGACCTTAGAGACTTAGAGGACATGTTCTAGTGTGTAGCCATTGGTTCATTATGCTTCATTATGCTTCATGCTGGACAGCAGTGGTGCCTCAGTCATCATTGAGATGGAATGGAATACAGCAATGAACTTACCATCGAATCAGAGCTATAGATATGCCCTCACGGTGAAGGTGTGAATCACTGGAAGAGAACATTTAGTCAGGCTCTGCTAAGTCACAAAGAAAAACAATCAAAAATGCCCTCTGGCAGTTTTCAAGTAACCCTGGTTTTTCTCCACTCTGCCATTTACTGTAAATCAACAAATTGACAGTTTTCTAAGAATAATACAAAGAAATAAAAATAAGAAAAACAAAGACATATACAGTATATATTTGCTGCTGTTCTTTTAATGGATATAAAGCAAAAGAATACCTATTAAGGCAGCCATATATGTAAAAATAACAAACAGACCTGTCATTACTCTGACTCTGTCATAGCAGGCTTTTCTAGGGACCGTGCATTGTAGACTTACTGCAGTTCAGTACGGAAAAACAAAACAATCCCACAGCCTGGCACCATAGTATTGTGGACTTACAGTGATAGCCAACACCAGAATGTCTCAGTGGGAGGCTATAATAATAATAATAATAATAATAATACTATATTGGATAATTCACCAATGGGAGAGTACATGGGGAACATTGCTTCAGCAATGACACAGACCCCTAGCCAATACATTAAAGTGCAAGCCTATTTTGCAAATCAAACCTTGCCATGCTTCACTGCGCCATAATTCATAATGTAATTTTGTAAAGGACTTTGTATTATCTTCCGGTTGTGGCAGTGTCTATGTTCTCTGTCAATATGCCGTTCATCACTGGCTGAGTTCCAGGCGGCAGGTAATCTTGGCATCAGGGCTGGTGTTGTAGCCCTGTCTGGTCAATGTTATCTGTACAAGGACCTAAATGAAGGCGATGTGTTTGAGTTCACCAATGATCGAGCCCTTCATGTTCTCATCACAATGTCAAATGGGGAAAAGGATTGGCTGCAACCACGTGAGCTTGTCATAAAATGCACCCACAGACACACACACACACACACACACACAAAGTCCTTGTCCATCTCGTATATAGACACAATGATAGATCAGACGCATCTAAATTAAAAATAAATGACCGCATTATGTAGTTAAATAATATCTTGGTTTGAAAATATTATTTTAAATTCAGCCATGTTGAAATCAACTGAAGGGAATGATTATTGCTTAACCCATAGAGCCAACACTCAAACAAATCTATAACTTGATCTCTTTTGGAACAGTTGCATAATGTGCCAGGTCAGCTAGGTAACTGATAACCTGATCAACAAGCTAGCTATCCCATTCAAACTGGCCCAATTCAAGTATAAATGACTCAAGTCTGTAACAGACTACCAAGGTCTTATGCCTAACTGGAATTTAAAGACAGCTATTACAGTAGAGGCAAACACAGACAGGTATTTCTGCACTTCTCTCAGAAAAGAATCACTTGAATACTGATTACTGAGTACTATCACAGAGATCGGAGGACCTCAAAAGTTTCCTGAAAGTCAAAAAAAGAACTGTAACCTGACTGAATTCTGTGTATTTTTAAGCATTCTATTTCACTGAAATCATGGAATATGCTACATGATTACATATTTCCCCAAAATAAATGCCAGGGTAATCTGTGAAGTCTGTGTGTAGATGTTAAATTATCTATTGTATTATCTATTGTCCATAAACCAATCACACATAATTATGATGGTAAAAATACATTTTATTTATATAGACAATGTCAAAGTGCTGTAAAATGAATTCAAAGAAATGGGCAGAATAAAACGGGTGGCGTTAACACATGACATTATAATATAGGACACACAATACAATAAATCAAAGACATCACATCACAGAAATTCACCAATTAGGCCAATGCACTCTACTCTGGCTGTAGACGTAATGAGAAAGTTGCAGAGGTGAAAAGTCACGCAGCAAAAATTCAATGATCTATGTTTTTAAAGGTACAAAATGTAGTCTTTTTTAAATAAAAAAAATGGAACAGCTTCCGAATTTGATGATACAGAACCTCATGTTTCACTGCACGTCACTCACAGTTAGCTTTCCTCTTTACTCCTGTGACCTTCAGTAGGAACAGAGGAACGAGTTCTGCCATCGCTCACAATATTGTGGAAAGAATTATGGCATGACTGAGATTTTATTTGGCAAACGTTGCAGACGAACATCCTGTCATTGAAAGAAGCAACAGACTGAATGTTTAACCCATACAACACTGGCTTACTGAATAAGACTGATAGTTCCATGTTCAGTAGCAGTGTCAAAAATTACCATAAAAAACTGATTGAAGGTGAAGGCCAACGTTTCAGGTTGTGGAGTATTTTTAATTAGCCATACAGTTCCTTTCCCATTAGACCCTCAATAAGACGTTTGATGCTCTTGTTGCAAGCATACAATGTATACGCTCACCTGTGGCCTGTATCACGAAGCAGGATTACTGAGTTAACAGATAACTGCACTGAGTAAAACCCGGAACCCTCCCAAATATGGAAAATGAATTGAAGTTAAAAAAAAAGAGCCGTTCCGGGTTTTACTCAGTGCAGTTATCCAGGTATTCCTGCTTCGTGATGCAGACCCCTGGTCTTCAGAGGTGTATTTATTTATTTATTTAGTTGTTTATTTATCTATTTAGTTTTTTATTTATACATTCTTCATAGCTCATAAACGCTAGTTGGTTCTTGCATCGCTGTTCAGCTCCATCACAGGAGAGCGAAGGAGACAGGACATCCAACTAAGTTGACAAGGCGATCGTGAGCGATCACACTGCTCATTATTTCCCACTGGTTAATTGAGAAGCTGATTAGTGCTAACCACGATGTATCCGATATGCTACACTTAACACTTCGCTTTTCAAGGGTGACGTGCAAGTATGTTTGTCTCGCATAAAGTGTCAGTGATGACAGCGCCATTGGTGCGCTCTCGGTTCAACAGAATCATAAAAACTTCATTCGGAAACTTAACTAGTTATCTCTAATGCTAGACGAGAACCCACTGCCAGCTGATAGTTTGACAGCTCAGCTTGGCGTGTGGACGGAGAAACAGGAACATCCAGTCATGCTGTTAGGCTAATATTCGGCTTTTATTATTCCAAAGCGCTGGGGGGAAATTTGGAGCATTAAGTGCCTGCAATGTGAATGTCATAGAAACGCATTCGCACGTCCCCCTTGCTCCTAGTTTTTGCACTTGAACGAGGCAAACCATGAAAAAGCATGAGTTGAATCAAAAAGCTTACCATGTCCGTCAGCCAACAGCATTTTACTGTATAGCATAGTAATTCATCGTTTGCATTACGGTAATGGTAATTAAATGGCACAAGGTAGCCTATACCAAGGCACAAATGACGTCAAGTTAGCCTACTTTGTTGAATTGCAATAGACGTCAAATTTCTTATTTCTCTTGAGCAAGTTAGTGCATTACTTTGTTACTTTAAGCATAATAGTAGCCAACTTTTAAAAGGTAACCCTATTTCAGAATGGCAATAGAGAGAACAGTATTGACAAATGTTGTGGTGTGCTGTGGTGGTTAACAATTCAAGCACACATTTGTTGTTCACCACAACCTTACAGCAACATTGTGAAAATGTTTTCATTCAGACTAAAAATATTTGCTCAAAACAAAACATTTTTCCTATAACTCGTGTGTTTGTGTAACACGGTTTGGGTAGGCTACATAAGATGTTTCATTAGACCTTTCTCAAAATACTTTTGATGGTGTGATAGGCTGTTGGGGTATTTTGTGCCTCCTATAAAATAGCTGAGATTAGAGCTAGGGATAAATACCATTTTGCTCATGGATGCTATGCCCAGCATGCTATGCCCCACTGAACGTTAACTTGTAGACACTTGTTCGGAAAGACAACTGTAGCCTAATCACACCAAATGTGCTACCCTCTGCCTTTCCTTAGTAGTTTTTGGTATTATAATACTTGAGAACCATTAAATTCTACTTGAATCCCCCGTCCCCCGAATATATCGCACTCAGAAATGAAAAAAAAAACACTAGGTGCAAAATGTGTCTATCAAACCTTCCCAAAGAAATAGTGCATGGATACCTTTAAAAGCACATTTTATCAATTATTCAACGCTATTTTATGCGTTTATGGTAAAGCCAATCAAAGTTTTACCTAAATAAATACGTGATATTTAACTAAGAATAGTCCAAATGTAGATTAATATTAGCCTACTCGCGTGTTTGCTAAAACGGCAGTGTAGCTATTTAAGCGCATTGCTTATGGTCTTGACAAATGGTAAAAAAATAAACATAAAAAATAGGCCTAGGCTTTTGTGGTAATAAAAGTAGAAATAGACAATTGAGTAGTCCCTAAAATGTGTCGATACGTAACACAATGCAATGTTCTCTACTGCAATAGGTTGTACAGTAGCCCAACGGATATACTGGTACCCTACATCTTCATCCTTTTCTGTACATGTTCATGTTTACATGCTCAGTGAAACACGGGTGAGACGTGCCATGTAATCGTTTAATAAGTTAAGTTACTTTTTTTTATAAAAAGAATAACAACGAAATACACTACTTTACAGATTCAATAGAGCTATAGGCTACCGTGAAATCTAGCAGTAGCCTAATTTAGAAAAGTCACTCGAAACTCGCACGTGGAAAGCGCTATATACATTTCGTAATTGTTTTACCCTGTTTCCTACATGATTGAATAAGTACAAAGTATTCATTGCAGTTCGCCAAGTCATTGTAGATAGTTGTGCTCACTTACCTAAAAGAAAACAATTCCTCTGTAAATGTAGAGTCCACTGTCGTGTTTCTCTTCCCAGTCCTCTTCGTAGAAAGAAGCGTCCGACTAACCGTTCTGATGATCTTCTCCTAATACTTTATTTTTATTTTTAACAAAGTACTGTTCTTTCTAAAAAAGTCAGGGGGTATATCCTAGCGCTTCAGCTGCGCGCTTTAGGTATTGCCTTGGACTGAGGAGCGAAATGCACACTGCGATATGGTAGAACAGCGCGCAGAGAAAGAGGGAGTTAAAGAGCGTTAATCTGACGAACAGCCGAGGGGTGTGGCTAATCAATATATTCCAAGAGTATTGAATAATACATACTTCTCCATTTGAGGCTATGAGTGATAAGATCTCAATCGCGCTCTTTAGCGCAGAAATGTATCGCTTTTCAGCACAAATATAAATGTTTATGTGGATGCAATATAGGTTCTGTAGAGAAAAGTAGTAGTAGTAGTAATATAAAAATAAAATCAGCATCATCATCATCATCATCATCTCTATTACAACAACTAAGTTTAATAAAATACTGTAAAACCAGATAAGGAATGTAAAACCAGATAAGGAATAATCTTAATTGCAATGCTATTCAAAATACAGATTACAACAAATGACAGGGGTTCCAGTAAAGCGTTGCAAATTATTTGAACTGCCTGGGGTGTGCATTTGTCTGGATCTAGATTCCTATCCATAGTATAACCCAGAACAATCATTTCTGGTCAGGTCTCGTGAATGTGGTTAAGAATATAGTTCTTGTGGTCCTGCTCTTTCACTTCAAAAACATACATTCTGTTAAATTTCACTGCATTAATCACGAAATTAATCAAACGTTAAAAAGGTTGAGCCTTGACAATCAGAACGCATTTGGTTTTACAGTTGCCTTTCCGAACAAGTGTCTAAAAAACTCAAATGTTCAGATGCAGTGTCTTTGCATGCAGGAGTAAAATGTCAAAAAGTCAAAAGCCTGTTCCATATCCGCCGTAAATTATTTTTTAGTTTTCAGCACACATAAACAAGGTGTTTTAGCCTATACTGATGAGTAAATTGCACAGTAGATTAATACATTTACTCTTGCTTGGAAAGAGTAGGCTACTGCATAATAGAAACATGTAGTCGTCCTGCATGCTCAGTTGTTTAGGAAGAGTCTTTTTAACATTGCAAAACATTTTTTTAAAACACTCATTCAGATCAAATAAATGTAGTGGGGCTGGAATAGAGAAGTGCGTTTTGCAGAAGCAAGCCTGTATCCTGACTTCTAAATGAGTCTGGAGGCCTCTGCCGTGACTCTCAGACTCTATTATATATATTATATAGACTTTATTATAATCCTAGAGGGCAATTTATGTGCAGCATTAAGATCAATACACAAACATAAAAGAATCATACTGCAATGTCAAACACACAAATGCACGCCCATACCTGACATATAGTGATTAGTGCCTAACAGGATGTGCTCAGTACAATTTGTTTAGTAAACTGATGGCTGAGGGAACAAAATATCAGAGTTTAGGTTTAAAGCACAGACCTGTGGATAGAGGGATAAATTCTCATTGGCACTCCCCCACCTCCGTAGAAGTGTGAACTTAAAAATCCCAATGGTAAGTGAGACTGTGTTCCTTCAATTGGCCACAGGAAAAAAAATAATTATATAAAATGAAAACATTTTTTTTATCCCGTCATGAGTTTTGTATTCATTAGCATAGGCCTGGTAAAAAGATTCCCCAAGAGTAATGATTTATCTATATCGCCCTGAAAAAAATTATATTTGATTCCAACAGTATAAAAGAGCAGTCTGTCTCTTCTCAGGCCATTTCTAATGCTCTGTCTTTCCTTGCAGAAAGTAAGCAGAAAACTAACACAAATATGGTGTCCTTCCATTTTGACAATACCAGTGCAGAGGGGATATTTCACTGCCATGCCAGTGGCGTATGATATCACAAGAAAGCGGAGGCAAATTGTTCAAGGAAATAGAAAGAATACTGTGGGAAGCAAGAAGGATAGAGAAGGCTAACTGACCACTCCTGATTGAGTATACCGCGTCAAACAATATCCAGGAGATCTGACTTATGTACTGCAATGTGTTCAATGATGATATGAGCATACAGGACTGCATGTTTAATTGTATTCACAATGTAAGTTGGCAGACATACGGTTGCTGCTCAGCTGAATCTGGCCATCTAACCATTGCTGAGTTTGAGTGACTAAAGAATCCCTCCCTCTCCACTTCAGCAAATGTGCAGTGGCTAGCGTGCATCACCCGGCTGGCTGCTAAACAATGCTAGCGCTTCAGCTGAGTTTATCTTCCATAACTGTACACATACAGTAAAGATGCTAGTCAAATTAAATCCATTATTAGTATTATTATTATTATTGTTATTATAGCATTCTGTGTTTGGTGTTGGCTGATGAATCCTTCTGGTGGCATGTGGTTGTACATGCCCTTGCATTTATAACCACATGCCACCAGACTACAAGAATCAGTGAGGCTGAGGGATCAGGCTTCCGTCCCCAAACAGAGGCTTTCTGTCCCCTCGAGCTCCTCCCCTCAAGCTCCTCCCCTCGAGCTCCTCCCCAGTCTGTGAGGTGACTTACACACGTCTGTCTGACACGTCTTTCTGTCCCCTCGAGCTCCTCCCCGGCCTGTGAGGTGACATACACACGTCTGTGTGACAGGTTAGTGCTCCCTATTTCAGAGGAGTATAATTAGAAACTATTTATTGTCTTGAGGGAAAATGGTCACAGATCAGAGCTGCTGGGCCAAGGTAAGGACAAGTATTAACATCTTATTAGCTGGAAATGTTGCGGCCTGCATTCAGCCAATGTTTTAAACAAAGCAAAGTGCAGGGCATGCCATCATTAGATCAATGCGTTGACATCTGACTGTTTTGTGGAATTATAAAAATTCCCACCATGACGTATACGTGAGATGGCAGTAAAACGATTTACGTAAGGAGAAAGCATTCTGTTTGCCACTGTGTAAACTAAACAGACCCCAGTCATAAATGATTTATTCTGGATTATTCCTGCAGGAAAATGTTTTTGAGATACAATAAAATTGCCCTGCACAATCTTTTGTGTTTGAATTTCAGTATGTAGCCTACCCTATGAAAAAACCTTTTTTTGCAAATACTGTAGTTTTTTTAAATTACATAATGCCTTGACCTTAAGCTAGACGCTTTCTACAAATTGTGTGAAGGACTCCTTGGAAAAGATGAGCTGACAAGAGATTTGTAGGCAAGATTGTGCTGCCACGGTTCTCTCACAAAGCACAGCTCTTTCTAAATTGGTGTACATGTGTACGGCTGAATACTTGATGAAGCAAGTCTGCTTCAAGTACAGTGCTCGGTGGTACATCAGCAATGCCCCTACTTGAGAATCAGACCTCCACACACCTAATTTCCCAACCCAATTCCCGGGTCTGCATACACATTTGTAGTAACAGTACGGTCTGCCTACTTCCCAGATTTTGTCATTGACCTGCTATTTTTACGTACAAAATTAAGCATTACTGAAATATTATGATTCATCTTTGCTATACTCTGAACTACAGTGAGCACCATAATTCATTGGACAGTGACACATTTTTTGTTATTTTGGTTCTGTAATCTAGCACCTTGAGGTTGAAAGGATACAATGACAATGAGGTTGAAGTGCAGACTGTCAGCTTTAATTTGAGGGTATTTTAATCCATATCGGATGAACCGTTTAGAAATTATGAACATAGTCCCCCGCATTTTCGGGCATCAAAAGATATTGGACAGTTATAAGACATAATGTAGAATAAAGTAATTATTTTTAATATTTGGTCGCATATCCTTTGCATGCCATGACTTCCTGATGTCTGTGACCCAACAACATCAAAAGATTCTTGATATCTTATTTTCTGGTACTCTTACAAGCGATACTATAACTTCTCTGCATTTGAATGGATTTTTTGGGAATTGGGGGGTGGGACTAGATTTAGTTGTTAATTACACTGGAACAGTATGGAATACATGGTTGGCAAAATGGCTGTAAGTTATCAAGGGTCTGAGGTATCAAACGAGTCTGCACTTCAACCTCATTGTCATTGTATCCTTTCAAACTCAAAGTGCTAGAGTACAGAACCAAAATAACAAAACATGTGTCACTGTCCAATGAATTATGGTGCTCACTGTATATCGGCCCTGGTACAGCCCCTTGTATATTCAGCTTGTCATGAGCAAGGAAGAGCAAGAGCAACTGATTGATCCAATGACGTCAATGACCGTCAATCAGGTGCAGTTATAGCCCCCTAATCCGGTGAAAGAGCTTGGAGGACTCTCAGCATCACGCGGAGTGCAGACAAACCGCACTTGTCCTGCCTGTACAATTTATCAAGGCTGTTTAATCAAACATATATGAGGTTACGAGATGTCCCTTTTACACCGCACATTTACGGCTGCATTGGCTGGTACATTTTACACCGCACATTTACGGCTGCATTGACTGGCCGCTTGTAAAAAAAAAAAAGAAGGCACATTTGATAAAATTACTTTTTGTTATTTGTATTAAGAGAGAGGAGGATGGGGCTTTATGTGCACACATTCCAAAGCACTAATGAAGTGCAAGAGGAACAATTGACAGGCACCGCTGAGTATGGACAGAGTAATAAATTAAGGTATCGACAGCACCAGGTAATGGACTGCCACCTGGCCCAGCTAGGCGAGGAGATGAGAACCCCCTGTGGGGGACTGGGAGTTTGCTAGGTCAGCATCTGTCCTTCTATGACCCTGCTCTGGATCAATGGCAGGGACAGGACACAATAAGACCCTCACGCAATGCTGAGCATTGTTACGTCTTGACTTTCCACCCCTCCAGTCTATCTTGGGTTCAGTTTTTCTCTCGGATCTCTGGATGTTACAGTGCGATTAGGATACATACGATTTCCAGAGAGGATGTGAATTAAGAAAACACTTCACAATATAATTGTAGTTTGTCCTTAAGCACGCATATTCTGTAAAAAAAACTTTTTTCAAATCCTATGTAAAAAAATATGAGGCCCCATTACAGTAAGAACCCAGGGACATGACAAAATAAATTGTGTGCAATGCTTGTCTCCATGTGATTGGTTGTGATTCCAAGTTGTGATTATAACCAAAAATTGCAACAAAGACAGAGAAATAAGGCATCGGACATAAGAATATCTCACCTCGCTTTGTGAAGAGCTGATCATTCATCACCTGAAATACAAACCATTATTGGAAATTTAAAGTGGTTATCTGTTTTGTGAGTATGTTGTATTCTCCAAGTGTAGTATTTAAAGCCCGCAAGATGCTGGGCTGGATGCCTTTGAAAAGATTTGTTAAAGTAATAAGCTGCATTGATTTCAGCAATGATTTGATCTATAGGCGAGTCAAGACAGATATTGAAAGCACTCAGCTTCTACTGAAATTCTGTTTGTGTGTGTGTGTGTGTGTGTGTGTGTGTGTGTGTGTGTGTGTGTGTGTGTGTGTGTGTGTGTGTGTGTGTGTGTGTGTGTGTGTGTGTGTGTGTGTGTGTGTGTGTGTGCGTGTGTGTTTGTGCTTAGTTTATACAATCATTGAGTAATGACTATACATTCCAGGATAGCTTTCCCATGAAGTGCAAATGTGTCTTTGGAGTTTGGAGCATACATTTTCATATTCTATCAGTTTATACAGTACAGTTTCATATTTACTTGTGATTCAAGTTGTGTTCAATTGGTCATGGGCTGGGGACAGTAATGTCCCTGTGGGATTTGAGCAGGAAATGTTCTGGTTGCAAGCGTAGTGTCCTAACCACTTCTTTGCACTTGTTCCCCATGAGCCAGGTTAGTCCCCTGTCCCCAGGGTACCGAGACACAGCTGTGATCAGGCTTGCGTCAACAGAGACCTAACGGATTAGTGGTTACTGAACATTCTCCACTTGGGGGTAAATGTCCTATGGAGCCACTGCTCTGACAGCCTATCTTGTGGAACATTTCCCAGTGTCAGGAGACTCAGTACAGGGCAGGAGGGTGGAGGGAAAAATTGGCAGGTTTTGCATAAAATGCTAAATGCATCCTTGAAAGGGAATAATAATAATAATAATAATAATAATAATAATAATAATAATAATAATAATAATAATAATAATAATAATAATAATAACAACTTATGGCTTCCTCCCTGGCTTTTTGAAACCTATCTTGAAATAATAATTCTCACTGATCTGGGCATCTTTCTGATTCTGAATGAGAGTTTTATAAAACATGTGTGTTGACATGCTGATTGCATTAAGTGCGCCAATACACAGACCAGCTGATGTTGATGAGGTCCTGACCCGTTTTTAATTTTGATATATTGAATATGTTAACTCTATGCCCTACAGGACCTCATATACTTTATAATTAGCTCGATATTAAAGAGCAAAATCTAGTGTTGATTGCGGCCTACTTAAATCAGCGACCTTTAATTTTGTCCCTTAATTGAAATAGGAATTCATTAGAGAAACTACGATTGGCCAGAGATGAGGTATACTGTGTGTGTGTATGTCTGTGTGTGTGGGTGTGGGGGGGTGTATATGCATTTATGTATGCATGCATGTATTATTTTTAGATACAGCAAAAAAAATTATATTTTGCCGCATGACTCACTGTCTTCAACAATAACTAATGTCCCTATGCTTTTATCATAACATGAACATGTACCAAATTATATGATGTTACATGAATGCTTGTTTTAATGTGATATGATATCTGCCACATTTATTTGATAATTATGGGTCTGTGATATTCTTCCGTGATTAAAACAGTAAATAAACAGAGAGAGAGAGAGAGAGAGAAAGAAAAAGAGAGGGGGGGAGCTGCACAGAGAGCTGTGCAGAAAGTATCATCAGTATCGTTCGATACTTCAATTCTAATTGATTATTTAGAGTAAGTAACTCACAAGAGTGAATTATTTTCTAACCATGACAAAATCATTGTATGATAATGGTAATTTTCTGAATTGTAAAGTTTTTAACTCATTTCAATCACTATCAGGGGTTAACATATTTATCAGAAAGCCTGCAGGACCAGGGTCATGTTTGGGAGACTCTGGTGCCCTGTATGTCCATCAGGACCATGTCTGGCAGCATTTATTGGTAGGATTCAAAATGCTAAATTAGTCATTTCCTAATTTAAGAAGGCTGAAAGGTAATGTGGCTACTAGTGATATGTTTTTATTCTCACCGTTTGTTTTTGGTGTGTCTGCACAATTACAGATTTACTTTAAAAAATGCTTCTTCAGCTAATCTGTCATATCTTGTCGTTGTCTGTAGTCATATCTTCGCCCGGTTCCCCAGTAACTGACCCTGTTTTTGTTTAGTCTGTCAATTAACATGGTATGAGGCAGATGCAGAGAAAAAAAAAAAACATTCTATGAGTCTATGAGGACTCTATGAACACATCAGTAATTTCATTTACTTTTATCCTTGACTTCAATTTACAATTAAATGCAATTGTCCCTGATTTTCATCACAAGTGGTTAACTGCATCCGTCACTTGCCGTTATCTGCATGGCAAAGTTAAAGGGTGACAGGGTGATTGAATCCTAGCATAAGTTGCACATTTATAATTTCTCTGTCATAGATTTCTCAGCAAGCACAATGCCAATGTCATTTCTGGAGTAGGAACGGGAGCGATGCAGTATTTAGGAGGTTCTGGGCCTGCTCTCGGGCTACGCCGTGCTGTTTTGACAGTTTCACAACAGTCCTCAAACATTTATGCATCCATTCGCTGTCATGCAGTGCCTCCAGTTGAAGAACCGCTACAGGATCCCAAACTACAAGTGATTCAGCCTTCAGGCACAGCCACCTGTCAGCGATCCCACTGCTTATATCCCCAGGATCTCTCTGTCTCTTTTTCTTCGTGAAAAAATATCATCTATTCAAATGAGCACAAAGGAAAAATTATTAATTTATTAATTTCCTGTTTTTAATCATTCATGCCTCTGCTTCCCATTCCACAGGAACTTGCTTACTGAAACACCTGTGGACTGTTATGCATCTGCGGTACTGCTTCTTTCAACTTTATAATGCACGCATATTCCGAAATACATTTTAAGAATGCAAATTTCACAATATTATTTGAACAGATAGCAGATGTTAAGAGCATGTGACCTCACAGGTTACATAGAGAGTGACTGAACACAAAAGAAGAAGAATAAAAACCAAATGAACAAACTTTTAAATGAAAGAACAGCTGTGCAGAGGGGCCTAGTGAGTTAAATGTCATCCTCACATCTGATGAGGGGCATTGCATCAGAGCGAAAAGGAAAAAAAAAAAATTTGTAGCGGAGGAAAACCGGTAAATGTTTAAACCAAAGACAGAAACAAAGGGGACGTTTCAGTTGTCACCAGTTACGACATCTGACATAATTGGGGCAGCTGGTCTGCCTTGACGTGGTTACCATGGAAACGGAGTTCGCCTCAGAGAGAGCACCAACTGCTTTGTGGGAGGTGTGAGGTTGTCACCAGGTAGGCTGTACCCATCTTTCTCTCCACCCCAAGCCGTATCCTACACCATACCCCGATCAGAGTGCAAAGAGCCCTACAGCAGGGACGCCTCACCAGATTATGGCGGAGAGATGGCAGACTCTGCCAAAACAGAGATCACTCCGTTCCAGTGCCAGGGTTGTTCCAGAAGGCAAAGAGGCCACAGGGTCGCGGTGCCAACAGGGCCTCATCCCACTGGGAGCTGGATCCAAGGGAATGTGCATGTCAGTCATAAACAGCAGCAGGAGTGAAATGGGGAATGAGGACCCTGCTATGTGATGGCGGCCATCTGTGTTCCCTCAGGGTGGGGCCAAGTCATGTGTTCAATAGAGATGAAAGGCCAATGTGCCATTACTTATCGCTGTATGGACTTTACCCCTGGTAGTTATGAGGAAGAAATTTAAAGGCTACAGTCCTTGTTTTGGCCGTGTTTGGGCCAAAAGGAAAAAATAAACTAAACTGCGCCTGATAGGTGGAGAGTGTTTATTTTTCCCCCTCAGGGGTGTACAAACTCATTGCATCGATATGGTAATGTGGATAGGTTACTTTCCGATGGGCCTGTCACCACACGAGGAAGTATAATGGCGAACTAGAACCTGCTGCTCAGACCATATCCCCACACAGGTGTAATGACAAATCATGTCGTGAATATTTGGCTTTGGTTTTAAAAGAGGGTAGGAGAAAAGGAAAATATAATTGAATCTACGATTGAAATTGCAATTAAACGCATGTCATGATGCACAGAAAGAGTCTTTCAGAAAGACATGATTGGAATTTGGGATAAATATACCTACACTATTTGCAAAAAAAATCTGTCGCTCGTAAGTGAATAGCAATCACAGTCTCTTCCAGATACATTTTTAAATGTTATTTTGAGGACACTGATTTGCTGCATTCATCATAATTCTCTATTCATCAGTGAAAACCCCTCCTTTCCAGCCAAGTGGACTGATGCATTCCACTAGATACAATCATTTCAGGAATTAGATGGATGCAGAGGATACGAGGTCTGCTGAAAATGGTGATGCAAGTTCATTTCTAAGCCCTGAGGTTTTAAGATCTCATCAGAAATGGCCTTGGCGGGATTCTGAGGCTGCCGTTGACGACAGTCATTGATGAATCAAAGTTTCACAATATGGATGGTGTTCCAGACCACTGGTTTCCCTGACAACAGAATTCATGTGTCCTCTGAAAGCATCATAACAGTCAGAGAGCAAGAGCGAGAGAGATTAAAAAAAAAACCTTTCATAACTTGAAGAGAGACCCATCACTTCAGTGAGCATTTTGTAAATCAATTTAGTACAATGACAGAGGGGGATTTATTCATAGCGAGGGCAATTACATAATTATACATTTGAATTAATTTGCCTATCCAGCGCACTGTTCTAGCACATTCTTACCTTTCAGTGTGTTTGCCAAAGAAAATAATTTCATTAGCTTCCCTTTGGCATCTGCTCATTGAATTCAATGCATTTGTGCACACAGCAGATAAATTAAAAATTTAAAAATTTAAAAATTCAACAAGCTGCAACAGATAATCAGAAGTTTAAGAGCACAAAATGTGCTCCGATACATTTAATTAAGGGGATAATATTTCAAGGCTACATTTAACTGGAAACAAAAATAACAATTTGAGATTTAACGCTTAATGGGAACTCAATTGAAGTCTCTTATTACCAGTTCAATAGTCAACATCACAAGAGACAATTACACTCCAAGAAAGATTATTTATATGTGCTGTTTTCTGAGCTAGTTAGAAAGCGAGATATCAGTTTCGATGTCCTTGTATCAGGGATAATTGGGATTTATGAGAACATTAGAGTGTGCACAATTAGATCAATTATACTAACGGTATTTATGAGATATTCTTATGTACGAGCCCAGTCTGATGAAGTGTGCCTGAAACACCACTGACTTTGGTGCATTCAATTATTGAATGGGAGCCTTGCGGTGTGCGCACTGTTGTTTGACTTGTACGAGGCTATCAGACTTGCTTGTGGCTATCAGTCGAATGTATCTCATGCATCTTTTATTTGTTAACTCTATGAACCTGTACGCAATTCTCTATTTGCGATATCCTCCTTATAACTCCACAATTCCTTAAGAAAATATTGTTTTTACTTGTTCGGGCCTCGGTAGATTTTTGATCATTATATGAACCATTACATGGAGTAGGTTATTTTGCAGGATTTTAATGTCAGTCACCAACTCACCAATTTGCACGTTTTTGTTAATGCACCTGCTTTTTATATTTCCATGTGTAGAGGCACTCAAATTTCAATGGATAATTCAATGGATAATTACAATGGATAATTTGCAAATGGAGTCACATTATCTCCCCTGATGTCATGTGAATGCATGATGGTGGCTCATATTTCCAGCTATCATTCAAAATGCACCATCATATCTCATCAGGTATCATTCACCCTGACAGAGTAATGCTCTGATCTATTCCAGCTGCTCCTAGCCATTGCACAAATCAGTTCCCCACACAATCAAAAACAAACCAGTCATGTGGATGATCTGCTCAGAAGCCCTGCCAATTTCCAGGATGTTTACAAATCTTGTATGCATTTTTCTGGTTTTAAATGCATGATGTTGCTTCATGATGAAACCAATGCAAAAATCTGCAACATTTTTAGTTTTATTATTATTACTATACATTTTATGTACATGCGCTTTTCTTAAGAGACTCAAGGACAATTACAATGATGAGGGGGAAACTCGCCCCAACCAACACCAATATGTAGCACCCACCTGGGTGATTCACGGCAGCCATTTTGCACCCGAACGCTCTCCACACATCAGTTAAGGTGGAGACAGAGAAAATAATATTTAGCCAGGATGAAAGAGCCAAGTTGGGAATTTAGCCAGGATACCAGGGAACTCCCCTACTCTTTGCCAACAGTGTAATGGGATCTTTAATGACTACATTGAATCAGGACCTTTGTTTAACTTCTCATCCGAAAGACTGCTTCTCCTACAGCAGAGTTCCCATCACTACACTGGGTCATTGGGATTTATTTGACCAGAGGGAAGATTGCCCGCTACTGGCCCATCAACACCACTTCCAGCAGCAAGTTAGCTTTCCCCGGAGGTCTCCCATCCAAGTACTAACCAAGCCCACAGCTTGCTTAGCTTCAGCCATTCAGCAGGAGCAGAGTGCCTGGTGGTATGGCTGCTGACAGCCTTTGTGTGAATGAACAGCCTCCATTCTAGCCCAACCTTCAATAAGCGCATGTCTGTTTCACCGCAATCTCTGCTCTCAATCCACTCCCAGTGAGCCTGGAAACATAAGGCCCTGCCCTCAGTAAGGAATGTGTGCTGGAAGACATCTGACATTGTTTTACTATCCTTTACATACAGTGAGTTGTGTTCATGTCCGTGGATAAATATGTTTATCGATGTTATGGTCTGAGACTTAACTGCTTTTGGCTTTTTGACTTTTGAGGTACTAATCATGTTCATAAAACCCTGGCTCTTTGTGAGGCTGTGACACCCCTACACTCCTGGTTTGGTAGAAGGAAACTATTGCATTTCTACTAGAAAAATCTCCATGATTGTATAAACTGTGAACAATTGTGCCATTATTTGCTGTAAACTAATTAGCCATCTACTCTCATGGTACTGAGATAAATAGCTGAGAGCCAGTCAAAGAAAAGCAATAAGATCAACAGAGCCCCTTGTTGTCAACAGAGCCATGTGCAGATTGAAGAGCCCAGTGGACACAGCTCAAGAAAAGAGCCACTTTTGTATCACAGTTTTAGAGCAGTGGCTACATACTCTAAGGGGTCGGGGGCTGTGGACTCCCCACAATGACCTTATTTTCCCTTCCCCTTTTAATACAGCTGACCCACCACTCTCCAAACAGCGCACGGACACTTGAGTAAAAGGTAAAATTCTATTTACTTTAGACAGGGATTAATGCAAAATGCTTCTCTTTCCCCCCTCCCAATGGTCCCAAGACCCCGCCAGGCAGCACAGGACCCCGACAGGTAAGCTTGCCCCTTCCCCACACGCCACACTACACGCTTTTACAGCCACAAGCCGCCATAAGTTTGTGTATTCTTACAGGAGAGCACTTTACACACAGGTGACCGCCCACACCACAAAATAGCCTCCCCCAGGATGGCCATCAGCCCGGCCCAGGTACTACTCCAAGTGTGGGCACACGCACACAAACAAAACCTCATTCACTCGATGCCACGGACACACAACAATCAACACAAGGACATTTTGAATGCGGAGGAGCCCCCAGCCACGCCGCAATGCCGGCGGGGGACTACCGTCAAATAAAAGAAAAGAAAAACCCAAAAACAATAACCCCACACACGACGCCCACACTGCAGCTTGGCCGCCCTCCGAGGTGGTTGCCAACGGGGTGCCTCGCCGCCACTATTCGCGCTGACCCCGCGCCAACCCACGCCGGGACTGAGCCCACACACACACACATACACACACACACACAGGTCCGGAACAGCAAAATCATGTTCCTTACGATCTGGGGAGGGGAACAGAAGCTCCACAACACTCCAGAGTCACATTGGCTCTGTCTGCACCGACCGGCTCTGCAGTACCCCGCCGCCGCTCTTGCGCCAAACCCGAAGTAATGCTGTAATCTTTTCCCTTTATTGTTGTCGCCGAGGTCCCAGGACTTCGCCACAAACTCACCGTCTCAGAGGTCAGTGTTTCCGACGTCACACAAACCACATCGCACACACATACACTCAAAATAAAAGTAACCAAATTCCCCGACAAACTCGAAACCAAACAGACAAGAAAACTGCCCAAGCATTAGCGAGCGCAGAGGAGCAATCCTCTCTCCTCACTCACTTTCCTTCCCCAGCTCTCTTCCGGCTCAGGTGTGCCTCTTCTTATTCCCCCATTGCCTAGCCCCTTGCTTTCCCAACGTGCGCTCCGCATCAGTATTTCAATCATGCAATGAGTACCATCGAATCATTAACTCCCGCAACATATACATATACTCTGTTATGCTATGGAGGGCATTTTCCTGGCATGGTTTGTGTCCACTTGTCCCCTTAGAGGGAAGGGTCACAGTAAATCAATACAAAGTTATTCTGAGTGATCACCTTTATCCTATGATGAAACATTTCTGTCCTGATGGGAGTGGTCTCTTCCAGGATGACAATGCCCCCATCCACAGGGCACGATGGGTCACCGAATGGTTTGATGAGTATGAAAATTATGTGAATCATATGCTAAGGCCTTCGCAGTCACCAGAACACCTATGGGAGATTTTAGACTGATGTGTTAGACACCACCATCATCAAAACACCAAATAAGGGAATATCTTTTGGAAGAATGGTGTTCCATCCCTCCAGTAGAGTTCCAGAGAATAGAATCTATGCTAGACTAGAGGTAGAATCTATGCCAAGGCGCATTGAAGCTGTTCTATCGGCTCGTGGTGGCCCAAAACCTTACTACGACACTTTATGTTGGTTTTTACTTTAAATTCTATATAAATTAGAATTTTTGTTATATATAATGTGTTAAAAAACGTATATACTATATGGTTTGTTATATATACTCTGTGTGTATATATAGTATATAAATGAACATTTGTAAATCAATATGTATTAATTAAAATCTCCATCACACTAAAGAAAACTGCATGTAAAATTTATTAAAGAAATTCCCAGAGGAATTTAAAAGGCAAAGGAACCCATCGGACTAAATTAAAATCTAAATCTCCCAAGCATTGAAGCTCATCTGCATAAAATGTATGGATCCAGCAGCTGTAAGCATGTACAATTTACAGAAGGCAACCATCCTTTTCCATCTTAACATTTTTTTCCATGTTAAAATTTAAAAAAAAGGCTATGTAATAAAATGCAATGTCCTGTGCTGTCTCGTCTCTGGTGTGGTGAGGATTCAGTTGTTCAGCTTATTTCCCAAACCCCTCTCAAAAGGGCTCAGGAAGTAGCCAAGCCCCTCCTTCACCTGCTCAGAAATACATGACTATGTTTATATAAGACCCCCCCCCCCCCTTCCCCCGGGGCTATGTGACCAAAGCAGCATATTTCTGCCAGGTCTCCAAAGGAGTATGTAGCAGAAAGATGAGAGAGAGAGAGAGAGAGAGAGTCAATAAGAACATATGTCAAGGACAGAGAGAGAAATTTCTATGCTTTTTCTACAATTGTCTATCGTCAGCTCCTTCCTGCATGAATTGCGATGCCTGGTCTGAGACCATACAGAGATAATTAGTTGAACAGTGATAAGGTAAACAAACAAAAACTGTAGCGTGCCAGATACAGGCTTATGTAAAAGAGAAAGGCTGAAATGTATTCTCAGCATGTGTTTTTTTTTGCACTCTGTAGAGCTTTACAATTGTCAGGTTCCTATGATATTTCACTAGTGTGTTGTGAAAGTGAGCGTGCCAGTGTTAGAGGCTAGAAAAGGGAACTGACAGGGAAACAGACGTCTCCCCCACAATAACCCGCGAGAGAACACCATGCTTTCATGCACTTATTCTCCCCTAAATTGCTGAGAGCAGCTCTCTCTGATTAGATAAAAAGGAGGTGGCAGACAGATATGCATAAGAGGGAGCATTGGCAGCTGAGCAGGATTAAATAAACGGTGAGAAAATAACAGGGACATTTGCACCACAGCCAGCCAGCCAGGTTGAGCTTGAGCAGGATGTGCAATACCTGCTGCCCACACTGCAAAAAGGAATAAATAAATTATATAAGTGATAAAAAAGCCGCTTGTGAGCTATACTTTGGTTTTATATGCAAGTTTTACCAAGTATATTTATGAACAATAGCAACAGAGAAAAATTGATTCATACTAACATTGAATCCATCACTGGCAGATATCCTCTCTCCACCTGTATCAGATCAAAACATGTTATTTTTCGTTATTGCACTATAACTGCACAGGTAAAATGGTAAAATGGACTGTTATCCAATGGTTGTTTTCCATTAGTAAATTATAGTATGTTTCTTTCATGTAACTCAATGAATTATTTGTTCCATACATTTGGAATTATTTGGGAAAAAGCTACATTCATGAAATCCTTATTGACTGAAAAAATTCTATCTTTTTCTTCAGTCAACCTTTTGAATTTTTTAAAAATAAAATTTCCTGGGCTGAATTTTACAGTACATGCTGATATGCCAAATATATACTTTACATATTGAACCTCAGCACACTGTCCCAGGGGAAGATAAAGACGAGAATATGGAATCATGGGAAATGTATGCAGACTGACAGTAGGCTGTTGTCATGCTGCGCAACATCATTTAATAATGTAGGGTGCAAATAGCTGATAGACAAGCTTTGGAAATGCAGTCAATTAATGTAGGGTGATAACCACTGACCAACAGGTAAAAAGCCCAAATGTCTAGTGTAGCCCAATCTGTCAATGAGGTGATTGATGGTGAATTTCTTGTGTGTAGTATAAAAAAATGCATGAAAAGCTGCATTCATACAGGTTTACAAGCATGAACAATGCTGATGCTAAATAGTCTTATTCTCTATAGCGTATTTAGTTAATTGACAAAAGTAACAGGTGATGTACATGGATGAGAGAGAGAAAGATAGAGAGAAAGAGAGAGCGAGAGAGGTGCTGGGTCAGCATGATTGAGATATATTCAAAGCATTTGGCAAAGCTTTTTGTTGTCAGATTAGAAGTATTTGGCACTCGACTCATTGCATTAGACCAGAAATTACCTTAAACTTGCCTCAAATCTGTGATGAGAAAAATGAAATATTGATTGATACTTTTATTCGTTCTTGCCTCGATGAGGGATAGTGCCTAATAAATGATTTTGAATGAAAACAAGATCTAGAGTTCCACACATAATTTCCTTTTAGAATAAGATAACCCTATTTGCAGTCACTTAAATAAACAAAAAAGCCAATAAACAAAACAATGAACTACAGCCTGGCCTCTCTCTTACATCACCGCTGAGGTGCCGTCTGTGCAGAACACGTCACCAAGATTAGAACCACTAGCACATCCTCGCCCACTCGCCATGTCTACATCTACAATGCCGGCTATCCATGCAAGAATGCTGAACCATCCCCAAGAAACGTATATTAATATTTGTGTGTGTGTGCGTGCGTGTGTGTGTGTTTGTGTGTGTAAAACTCTCTCAGAGCTGAAAAAATCTGTAGTTTATGAAAGGGTCACCACAGTTCCATGGGTATAAAAGCCCACAGCAATCTATGCCGCCTCTGGGTTAGCTGATGGAAGACGGCTTGTTTCCAAGGCTCCCGCTCTGTTGGCACGGTTACTGATCGCTCGGGACGTGCGGGTAAGCGAGCCATCCATAACGCCCGGGAGTTAGATCAGGAAAGGAAGTTACCTCACACATTCAAGTGTAACAGCGTTCATCATTCCGACTGACACACACGCCCACGCGTATACATACACACCCACAAAGACACACGCATGTCCATGCACCAACACATACATCACACACAACCCATAAAAATGCTGAATTGAGTAATCTAACTTAATAGACATTCATATTCTTCCATTCTATGAATTATAAGTACAGAGAGAAACAGTCGTGAAAACAACCATACGCAGGCGCACGCACACATGCACACACACAACTTCCTATTTTCCTATCTTCCAAAAGGTCTTGCATTTGCATAGATGCATTCCACATCCTGCACTGCAAAAAAAACAATATTAACAAGCATTTTAATCTCATATTTAGACTTTAGAATCTTATTCCTGTTACTTTTTTGCTAAATAAAACAAACTATCTGCCAGTGGGTTGAGATATCTTTACTAATTTCAAGATTTGCCAGTGGGGTAAGATAATTTCACTTGTCAAGTAAAAAGTAACTTAAAACAAGCTAATATTTTCCACTTTTGAGAAAAAAAAAAATGATTTTAATTGTCAAGACTAAAATACTTTAAAACTAAAACACACTAAGACAGACATTTTTTGCAGTGTGTGACTTGGAGAGCTGTACATGGACGGACGGACGGACGGAAGTGCGATCCAACAAAGAAGAAGTGCTAAAGACGGGCAGCTTTGTTGGCCTGTAACGTGAACCTTCAGCAGGTGGGCACAGCTGGCTTGGGTTCTGAGAAACTGCCTGGGCAGTCAGCACTCTAACATGAACTGCAACAACAGCACTGGCCTTGGGCCTGTACAGGAGTTCTGGAGGCAGTGATTGGAGGAATTGGAGCTGCGGAAAAAAGAGAAGAGACAGGAGACAGAAACAATACAGCCCTCACCGCTGTCTCTGCGCAGTTTTCAGTATTACCCTCGCATGATTCACTCTTATTTTTACATTCCTCTACTGTTACTCTCTTCCTTCTTGTATGGTCCTCCTCAACCTTGTTCTCTGAGCAGATGCAGTGCTCTCCACCATGGTGTTTCAGTCATTACACTGGCATACAAGCTTGATATGACATTCCCTGTGCATTGCTGCCAGTGAACCAGTGAAATTAAAAAGTCAGCATTTCAAATCTGCGGGATAACAAGAGGGAGTGCTCAAAACCTGCGTGAGTAACAACACAAAAAAGACCAGGAACGCAACAACAACAACCAAAATCACCATCATCCTCATCATTGTCATCATCATAACCGATTGTCATCAATCGCCACTAAGCTCACATATTTAAAAATGTTGCCAACACAGCATGAAATAAGGACTAAAAAAAATAAATAAGTGAAAGAATTGTTCATACACATCCCAAGGATGGTCGTAATACACAACTGAAATACACCCTCCTGAGCCACATTTCAGCTTTGCAGCCATGCCATTCGCTCATTCTTTTGTAAGAAAATGATGGACTGATGGAGAGGAGGTTGGCTGATTAAAATAACTCCATCCTCACCAGAGCTGCCAGTCACTTTTCTTAGTTCTGTCAAGTGCATCTAAATGTGAATCCCATATTTACGCTGTTGGGAAACATTCAATATGTTCCAAACTTATTTATGTTTATTTTCTAATTAACAGTCAATAACCAGTCATTAATTGTGTGCTAAAGTAGATAATAAGGATATATTACAGGTATTTCCCACTTGGTTAGAACTAACTAAATACTAAATATCAGCATGCCAGTCTAACATCATAACCTAACATTAAGTCATAACAGCATATAAGACCCACATACAAAAATAAATAATAGTAATAAAACCGACTTCTAAATTATTTCAATCATAAGCTGATTCTAACAGTATAAGTAGACACTTAAAACAAGACATATATTCTTTCTTTATTTCTCTTTCTCTCTCTCTCTCTTTCTTTCTTTGTTGTTACACCACCACCATTTTTATACAGTTTCATCAACTGACAGCCAAGATTAGGCCTGACAGCAAGAAGTGAAATGCCAGCCACCTCTCCAGACACGCTCGGTGGAGGCACAAAGGGGGACATGCCAGTCACCGGGTCTGCGCTCCTCCGATGAGGGCGCTGCCTCCGGGCGAGCCTCCTCAAGGACCTCCTTCATCTTGTCCCAAAGCTTTTGATCATGGGGGTCGCTTAAATGTTGGCGGCTCCTAAGGGGCCTGTGCCGCCGTTCACCAGTGCCCCCTGCTGTCTCGAGGGCCGCGCGCGTGCGTCAACGGCTAAATGCTACTGCGCTTTTGTTGGGCTGGCTGCTCAGAGGCTAGAGAGAGTGAGCAGAGAGCAAACTTAGAGGCTGGTTCAGGGGTGGGTGATGGAAACATGGGGGGTGAAGTATGCATTTAGAGAGAGGCTTGCAAAAGAACAAGACTGAATGCAATTACAGGAGAACTGAGGGACAGAGAGAGAGAGCGCCCTGCAGGCAGCATCCCGGAGATTAACTACTGATCTGCATTTTAGCTTTAAACCCCCATCCCAACTCCTGTTCTCCTCATTTGGTTATATAGCTTCTCTGAAATCTAATGAGGTCCTGAAGATTTTTTAATCTTGTATGTGATCATGAGGCAGAAGTAATTTTATACGCATGCATATATGCAGACCATACATAGACATACCATATATACAGT
Source organism: Synaphobranchus kaupii (assembly GCA_029718625.1). Lineage (NCBI taxonomy): Eukaryota > Metazoa > Chordata > Actinopteri > Anguilliformes > Synaphobranchidae > Synaphobranchus > Synaphobranchus kaupii. The sequence goes on from CM056380.1 coordinate 97,719,744, forward strand.
CAGTTCCAGAATTATTGGCATCAAAAGGATGCTTAAATAGTCAAAGCCCCCCCTCCCCCCCATTTGATCACTGACATCACTTCATGAAAGCCTGCGTTTACAGGGCGGACACTAACAGTGCACAAATCTGGCCATTTGTGGATGCATGGCTGCTGACAAAAAACGGACATAACCTCATGCACGGAGGAGAAAACTGCCATAAATTATCAGACATGACCAGACATGGTCGTCCACTTCTCCTAATCAGAAATATCCGCGAACGCCCATAAATCCCCAATCACAGATGTGGCCCGGGAGTGTGCAGACGTTTCTGGAAATATATGTGTAGACACGGAAAACTACAGTTCACAATGACACACGGCAAATGTTACTGACATTTAACAGGCCGGATATCTTCCAGAAACTCAACTTTTCATGCAGAGCATACAATGCAAAAAAGTACAGTACCAGTCAAAAGTTTGGACACACCTACTCATAGAAGGTTTTTTTTCATTATTTTTACTGTTTTCCACATTTTGGAATAGTAAAGACATCAAAACTATGAGATAACACTTTAAGGGTTGTTTCTCCTGACAAATTTTCCTATTGAACTCTATGGAAAAATAAGTCAGGAGAAGAAACCCTTCAAGTTATCCATCCATATCTACTGTATTTCTGGCAGCAGAGTGATGGTTTAAGGCTTGTTTGATACGTCAGACCCTTGATGACTTAGAGCCATTTAGCCAACCATGTGTTCCACACTGTTCCAGTGTAATTTAAAGCTAAATCTAGTCCCACCCCCCAATTCCCATAGAGATCCATTCAAATGCAGAGGTTATAGTATCGCTTCTAAGAGTACCTGGAAATAAGATATTAGGAGTCTTTTGATATCCTTTTATACAGAGTCATGATGGCATCACCTGTTTACCTGTGGAATACCTGTTTACCACAGAAGTTGTTTGAGCGAATGGCAAGAATGTGCAAGGCCGTTATCAAGGCAAAGGTTGGCTACTTTGAAGAATCTAAAATATATGACTTTTTTTTATTTGTTTAAGACTTTTTTGGTCTTTGCATAATTTAATTTGAGTATGTGTGTATGAGTATGAGTAGGTGTGTCCACACTTTTGACTGGTACTGTAGTTTTATCCTTGTGACGGGATAAGTACACTCTCATAAGAAAGGGTTCCAAAAGTGTCTCCATAGAAGAACCCTATCCAGTACAAGGGTTCTTTAGTAGGCAAAATGTTTCAATCTGGGAGCTTACTGTAGAGGGTTCCATAAAGAACTTACAATGGTTCCCCTATGAAGACGAGCCAAATAACCACTTTTTCTGATAGTATACTGAAAACAGGGGTTCAAATCATTTTTAGGGAAATAAAATTACTACTTGTTAAACAGCAAGAACACAAAGATGGCCAAGAAACAGCTGAGCAGCTAACTGTCCAATTACTTTTGGTCCCCTAAAATGGGGGGACTATTGAATAAAAAGGATTGAATAATTCCTACATGGATCACTAGATATGGATGTAAATACGTTCAAGTTAAAGCTGACAGTCTGCACTTTAACCATCATATTCACTGCACACACACACACACACACACGCACACGCACACAAACGCACACACACACACACACACACGCACAAACACACGCACACACACACACACACATACACATTCCTATAGCATACTGCACACAAGCAGCTGATAGGTGGCTTGTGACTAGATCTTCTGTAAGTTCAATAGAAAGAAGAACCTTTCCATTGACGGGGAATGATGCAGCGCCTTCAAAAAGCCAGAAGCCACTTCAGAACATCTGCCGTCAGAAACATTTGATTCTACTTCATAAAAGACCCAGATTTTTCCATAAGTGCTCTGCGTTGCCATAGTTATGGCAAGGCAGTGGAAAAATACAACTGAATGAAAAGCAAAATAAATAAGCACATTCCTTGCGCAGGGCACAGTTGCACGGATGCAGAAAAGAACATCCTGCTTGTATAAAGACCAGGGCAGACAACGGTTGCAAAATGAAGCTGTTCAGTCTAATACATCTGCTGATCTTGTATTCTGGATGCGATTCTTTCTTTGCTCTGTGAACAGATCAGTATATTTTTGGCTTTGGAGACAGTACATTTGCCTGTGAAATGAGAGACCATTATATCCCTCGCTGACAAAACATTTTGACTGCGCAGTCTCGTAAGCCCTAAATCAACGATTAGCAATGGCTTGACTGATCGGTTAATGTCCAGTACTTGTTTATTTTCCAGGTGTGTGTTTTAAACTGATAAACTGTACTGTTTATTGCATTTGCCTTCATGCTAAATCAAAAGTGAAAGACATCAAGGGGTCCCTCCATTTTCCATCTGCCCATCTGACCCATTTCCATCTGCCCATCATTAATGGAAAAGACAGCCCTGCTCTGTCAAAAACAGACCTATGAATAGACAGTTGGCGTCAATCTTTTTTCGGAGATATGAAGTGGGAGAATGTTGGAACGCCTTGACTGTGTGGATGTGTGCATGCGTGCGTGTCTACGTGTGTGCACTATGCGCATGTGTGCCCGCTTATTGGACAACAGTGGCACAGTCCATCTGGAGGGAGGAGAATGTGAGCGGCTGACGTGTTTGCCTGCGTTCACAGCGCGCCGCTGACACAGGCATGGGAATCAGGCCTCTGATTGGCTGAAGGTTTTTTGATGTTTCAGGAGGTGCTGAGCCTCAGCTCACCTAACGACGGTTGCAACACATCTAACGGAATTTATGATCAAGCTTTCCCAACCTGAACCACAAATAAATATCTTCCCCCTTCCAGTGCATAGTTCCCTGGTAGCTCAAAGTTCCTTAGATTCCCGGGGAAAGATAGCCATCACTCCAGCTCAGTGCCTTCTTTGTTGCAGTTCCAATTAGTATCCACAGTCAAAACACATGGATAAGCAAGTGCGGCAGGTACTATGTCAGTTCAACTATGCCACCTTGGGAATTTCACCCAAGGAAACTGTTTTTTTCTTATTCCCCACTCAGGCACCTTCAATTAAATGAAGTGAACAGAGAATTATAGAATATAAACAACACATCTTGGAGAAATTAATCGAAATAGAATTTTTTTTTGAAAACCAATGAACAATGAAGATAAACCAAATAACACGCTTTATTGCGGTAGTCCGAAATTATATAACATACACAACAATTACCTTCATCTGCGAGGATAAGATTTGGCCGGCTGTGTCAGTATCTAATTTTAGTCGTCAGATGATGTAAAAAATTTCAGGCTAATGTCTCTAATGTCAGTTTTAACGAGACAAATTAACGTTGGATTGGGTCAACAAATACTTTTCTCAATATCGTAGTGTTGTTTGAATCTGTGAAAGTGTGTTTTTTCCACATACATACAGTAAGTGTAGCCTGTCCTTGTCAATATCATCAACTTTGCATTTATCCCAATGTGTTTATCACCCATGGATAACTTGTATAGAAAAGGGGGATGGGCTTTGGCATAGCCTTCTCTGCGTCACTTCTCTGCGCCTTCCTCGTACATGTGCCTTGACTGGACACAACTGTGCATGTGAGATGAGCGCAAAATTAAAACTTCCTGGTTCGAATGTGCTCCCCATTGGTTTCTATTGGCATCGCTGTCTCTACATATTATATTAGATAAGGCTTCCTTGCTTACAGGAAAATGCGTTCATTTATAGGTAATCAACTTTGATTGACTTAGCTCTTAGCGAACCAGGTAGTAGAATGGTAAAGCCTATCTAGCGTGCTAGCTAGTTTGTGTAATGCTGGGCTAACATTAACGTAGTAGAAACCAGCATGTAGTACAAGGGTCCATTCTAGGAATTTATCAATCCTGCCACACAAGGAAAATAACTGAGATACATTTAAAATACTGCAGCATATTGCTCTCCCGTGTGTTTGCAGTTTTATTTCAAGATCCAGTAAAAACAAATTTAAGGGAAAAATGGAGAATTATGCCTCAGTGGAACAGAAAATCAGATGATATGGCCTCATGGCCGAGAGTCTAGGGAAAAGAACACATGACATTTTGAGAACTTTCCTCATCTAAGTCAAGTTCATTTTATTTCAATTTTACTTCTGTAAAATGTTCAGAAACGGTGTCAATACGGGAATTTATGCTTGCGTTGGTATCCCAGGAGATTTGCCCGATAGTGCATTTCTTCTGACTATAGATAAGACAGTGAGGCCTCGACTTGTTTTAAACACATCTTGCTCTCCACAGCAGAACATACCGTTGTCTCAAACTGGTGAGCCACTGATAACACATGATGGCTCTGCCCATTTTATCATTGATGAAGCTTCACTCCTCCATCTCTGCTGCCAAGCCCTGAAAACAGGAGGTTGCAGTCTATTTGTGGCTTTGTGAAGAGAACCACCATCAAAATTTACCGTGTGTGAGCCGTTGGCATAAAGGATAATGGTGGATAGGGGCATACCAAAGGGCAGAGGGGCATTTTTTAGGAGGGGGGGGGGGGGGGGGGGGGGGTGGGGGGGCTCTCCCTCTATACATTATCATCTCTCTGCAGATTTAACAAATGGCCGCTATAATGGGACCACAGTGTGCTTGTACAGCCTGGAATTGCTAATCTGTGGGTCAGGTGGGTGTGTGGCAGGAGGGGTTGGTGAGTGCCTGTCGCTCTCAGTAGGAGTGCAGTAGTATTGGATGGGGGTGTATTGTTGGGGTTCCTCTCAGTAGGACTGCAGTAGTATTGGATGGGGGTGTTTTGTGGGGGTCTCTCTCAGTAGGACTGCTGTAGTATTGGATGGGGGTGTTTCGTGGGAGTCTCTCTCAGTAGGAGTGCAGTAGTATTGGATGGGGGTGTTTTGTGGGTGTCGCTCTCAGTAGGACTGCAGTAGTATTGGATGGGGGTGTTTTGTGGGGGTTCCTCTCAGTAGGAGTGCAGTAGTATTGGATGGGGGGTGTTTTGTGGGAGTCTCTCTCAGTAGGAGTGCAGTAGTATTGGATGGGGGTGTTTTGTGGGGGTCTCTCTCAGTAGGACTGCAGTAGTATTGGATGGGGGTGTTTTGTGGGGGTTCCTCTCAGTAGGAGTGCAGTAGTATTGGATGGGGGTGTTTTGTGGGAGTCTCTCTCAGTAGGAGTGCAGTAGTATTGGATGGGGGTGTTTTGTGGGGGTCTCTCTCAGTAGGAGTACAGTAGTATTGGATGGGGGTGTTTTGAGGGGGTCTCTCTCAGTAGGAGTGCAGTAGTATTGGATGGGGGTGTTTTATGGGGGTCTCTCTCAGTAGGAGTGCAGTAGTATTGGATGGGGGTGTTTTATGGGGGTTTCTCTCAGTAGGAGTGCAGTAGTATTGGATGGGGGTGTTTTATGGGGGTCTCTCTCAGTAGGAGTGCAGTAGTATTGGATGGGGGTGTTTTGTGGGGGTTCCTCTCAGTAGGAGTGCAGTAGTATTGGATGGGGGTGTTTTGTGGGGGTCTCTCTCAGTAGGAGTGCAGTAGTATTGGATGGGGGTGTTTTATGGGGGTCTCTCTCAGTAGGAGTGCAGTAGTATTGGATGGGGGTGTTTTGTGGGGGTCTCTCTCAGTAGGAGTGCAGTAGTATTGGATGGGGGGTGTTTTGTGGGGGTCTCTCTCAGTAGGAGTGCAGTAGTATTGGATGGGGGTGTTTTATGGGGGTCTCTCTCAGTAGGACTGCAGTAGTATTGGATGGGGGTGTTTTGTGGGGGTCTCTCTCAGTAGGAGTGCAGTAGTATTGGATGGGGGTGTTTTGTGGGGGTCCTCTCTCAGTGGGAGTGTAGTAGTATTGGATGGGGGTGTTTTGTGGGGGTCTCTCTCAGTAGGAGTGCAGTAGTATTGGATGGGGGTGTTTTATGGGGGTCTCTCTCAGTAGGAGCGCAGTAGTATTGGATGGGGGTGTTTTGTGTGGGTCTCTCTCAGTAGGAGTGCAGTAGTATTTGATGGGGGTGTTTTGTGGGGGTCGCTCTCAGTAGGAGTGCAGTAGTATTGGATGGGGTGTTTTGTGGGGGTCTCTCTCAGTAGGACTGCAGTAGTATTGGATGGGGGTGTTTTGTGGGGGTCTCTCTCAGTAGGACTGCAGTAGTATTGGATGGGGGTGTTTTGTGGGGGTCTCTCTCAGTAGGACTGCAGTAGTATTGGATGGGGGTGTTTTGTGGGGGTCTCTCTCAGTAGGACTGCAGTAGTATTGGATGGGGGTGTTTTGTGGGTGTCGCTCTCAGTAGGAGTGCAGTAGTATTGGATGGGGGTGTTTTGTGGGGGTCTCTCTCAGTAGGACTGCAGTAGTATTGGATGGGGGTGTTTTGTGGGGGTCTCTCTCAGTAGGACTGCAGTAGTATTGGATGGGGGTGTTTTGTGGGGGTCTCTCTCAGTAGGAGTGCAGTAGTATTGGATGGGGGTGTTTTGTGGGGGTCTCTCTCAGTAGGAGTGCAGTAGTATTGGATGGGGGTGTTTTGTGGGGGTCGCTCTCAATAGGACTGCAGTAGTATTGGATGGGGGTGTTTTGTGGGGGTCTCTCTCAGTAGGTGTGCAGTAGTATTGGATGGGGGTGTTTTTTTGCATCACCATTTGTTTTCATTGTTTTTTTAGATAAAGCAAACAATCACACAAGCTTCAATAATAAGGTGAAATAACAGAGAAACAGGTCACAGAAGCATCCAACAAAGGGTGCAGGGTGTTGAAGAGCGTACTCCTCTCTCTACACACTCACACGCACACGCACACACACACACACACACAACTCTCAAATCTGGTTATGTGACTACTTGGCTAGCAAAATGAAATGACATTCATAACCTAAACCTGGTCACTCACATAGCGCTTTGAAATTCAGTGCTAAAGTGCTAAATGAAACTAAAAGACTGCTTCAACAGTTTGCCCTTACAAATACAATGGCTCTTATTTTTGATCTGTAGAGAGAGAGAAAAAGCCATCATTTCAACAAGTCACTTGTCCATTCTGCTATGCTCCTTTCTTTCTCTGAAGGGATTGTAAATAAAATCCATATCCAGGTCAAGGTCACCTGATTAAAAAGAGGGCTTATTGTTGCTCTTTTTCTGGAGTGGGATTCTTTCCACTTTGTTGGTCTTCCCTAATTTGAATATTTAATTAGACACAATTGATTTTCTCCCTCTCATGAAAATTAATTTCATCCAATATGGAGAATGTTGAACCTCCTCTTTACACCTTTAAGGAATATACCCCACATCTTTCACTGGAGTCTGGCACATATACAGTACAGTATAACATCTAACACATGAGTTGCATACTGACTGGTCAACAAAAACAGGTATGAACCATGAAGTAGCACATGAAGATTATGTCAAATTAAGCTCCTTCGTATCACTGATAAAAAAACAACCATTAAAGGAAAAATTAGTCACACTTTCTATTGAAAAATGATTTTACGTGAAAAATCTGAAATGTATTGGATAAAATTTGCATGTCAAAGAATATGATGTAGGAAAATCAACAGTGTTTCACATAAATAAGTGGTGAAAAACAAAATGAAATAAGAGGCAAAAGATAGCCGGTCACTGGAAAGCAGTATCCACCAAAGTCATGGTATACGTATAAATTCCAGACCATCGATCATGATTGTTGTGCCAAGGTTTGCAACAGTGATTAGGAGAAGCCACATTGAAAATGCAGTACCACCCCAGAACACAGGCATGGGTTTTCAATGAATCAGTGAATCTATGAATTTTAATGGATTTATTTTCAAAATGGTTTTGAAAGCTGATGTTGCTGTTTTGTAGGAAAACGGCTGACTAGCGAGTTTTGTTTCCCAGCCTTGTTTGTCACTGGAGCAGGAACTGTGAAAAAAATGCATCAGCTTAGGTGGTCTGAATTGGGCCCGACAGTTTTAGTCAAAATCTTCAATTTCGTATGATATAATGGGGATTCAAAGCAATTCACTGTACAAGTTCCTTTTTTTTTTACTTGGTAAGCTTGCAATTTTAGTTCACTCAGTCATTTATCAAAAATTGCATTGCTTGCACATTGTTACCCTTTTGGATAGTTAAGCATTCATTTGCAGTTTTTTTATTACACACTCACACACACACACACACAGATATATATACAGATCCTTTCAAAAAATTTGAATATCATGGAAAAGTTTTTTTTTTCCATAATTCCATTCAAAAAGTGAAACTTTCATAGATTATAGATTCATTACACACAAAGTGAAATATTTCTAGCCTTTATTTGTTTCATTTTTCATAATTTTGGCTTACAGCTCCAGAAAACCCCCAAAACAGTATTTCAAGAAATTAGAATAGTGTGTCAAAAATCAGCATTTACTTCAGTTATTTCAGAGAATGAGTGGAGTGGCTTGACTTGAGGAATCCGACAGTTGTAGCCCATGTCCCGGATACGTCTGTACGTGGTGGTTTTTGATGCACTGGCTCAGCCTCAGTCCACTCCCTCTGCATCTCCGCCAAATTTTGGAATCGTCTTTGCTTGACAATCCGCTGAAGCCTACGGTCATCTCTTTTGCTTGTGCACCTTCTCCTGCCACATTTTTCCCTTCCACTAAACTTTCTATTGATATGCTTGGACATTGCACTCTGTGAACAGCCAGCCTCTTTAGCGATGACCTTTTGTGGCTTACCCATCTTCTGGAGGGTGTCAATGAGGTCTTCTGGCCAATTGTCAAGTCTGCAGTCTTCCCCATACTGAACCAAACTGAGATAAACTTTGCAGGTGTTTTGAGTAAATTAGATGATAGTGTGACACTCAGTCTAAAACATTCATTCTCTGAAATAACTGAAGTAAATGTTGATTTTCGACACACTATTCTAATTTCTTGAAAGACTGTTTTGGGGGTTTTCTGGAGCTGTAAGCCAAAATTATGAAAAATGAAACAAATAAAGGCTAGGAAATATTTCACTTTGTGTGTAATGAATCTATAATCTATGAAAGTTTCACTTTTTGAATGGAATTATGGAAAAAAAACAACTTTTCCATGATATTCTAATTTTTTGGAAAGGATCTGTATATATATATATATATATATATATATATATATATATCAAAACATTTGTGGTGTGAATTGAAGAGGGCGGTCCACATGTGTCAACCTGAGGATCTGAAAATATTTTGTATATATTTTATATGTAGAGATAGAGATACAAAGGAGTTGTAACAATGATCTACCGTAACCTGGTAATCATTGTGAAATTACCATTTTAATGAATGATAAGTTTTAACTATTTTAAGTCGTTTACTATGCCTTAACCATGTAATTACTCTTATCATAAGTTACCATGTGGTTAGAGAAAATAATCTGCAATTAACCAGTTGACTATATAATATGCCTTTGAAAGGAGGTTAAGTAGCAACAACAGTGCAACTTACATTGTAATAGCATCAATATAAACAATATAACAGTTGTGTGGCAAAAGTTGCTGTAAAGTGCAAAGGTGATACCAACCTTTATAACACTTGTACTCAATCTTTATCATTACAGCCTCCGCTCAAACTCACGCATGTATGACTAGAGGTAGGACTACATCCACCTTTGGGGTGCTATTGAGATTATGAAGTCAGTTTGTACAGATGCAACCAGCCTCTGTGTTGTCTAACACTCCTTGCTCAAAATATTTTTGTTCCCTCTGCTACTATTGAATATTTGAGTTTGTTTTGGAGCTACAGAAACACGTCACAGTTGTGAATCTCTGAGCCCCCAGCATGCTTTAAAAATGTATCTAAAACTCAAGATAAGAACAAAGAACATCCGCAAATTCTAATAAATTGTGCTCACTTATCCCCAGAAAACATTTACAACAGAACCAACAACATGGATGGACATCTTATTATATCTGAAAGAATAAGCACTATCAGACTTGATATAGGATATCATAAACATTATACAATATTTCAAGTTATTTTAATTGTTACGGCCCTCTCCATGGCTATTTTTACACATTGCCTGTCTGTTACTGTCTTGCCTGGAAGCCCACACTGCCTTATGTATTAATTTATATTTATTATTCCTTTTTATTTGGAAGAGATCTTTTTTTTTTTTTTTTTCAAAAATAAGTTTTCTGCTTCTCTGCTCCTCCTGCTCTGCCCCAGTTGGACTGGAGGGCAGAGATGATTCGATCCCAAAGAAGAACCCTCCAAGTCCTTGTGTAGTGCAATGAAAGTTTTGCACTAAGGCAAGAGCCAAGAAATTACCAAGCAGCCAAGACTTCACACCAAGGCACCTCGGTCCAGATTGAACAATCTGCGGCCTTTGTCCGTAGCATTGCCACAGTGACCATTGTCTGCAGTCAGTGAGAGGAACACACCAAGGTGAGGTTGTCTTATAGAATATTTGCAGATCTGAACAGGCACAGCAGCGAACTTTCATGCCAGTGTTCTTGAATAAAATCACATCTAGAATTGAATGTTATGTGGGTATATGAAATGTATATGTGACATGAGAGACACAATTAAACAGTGGTAAGAACATTGTCTACCACTTGCTTGGACCAGAAGGCTCAACAAACATGAAACATGTTCACTTCTGGTAGGAAGAAGAGAAGTATTTTTTTCTAGCCACTGAGTCATTTACATGATTGCATCGCCAGAAGAAAACAAGGAAAGAGCTAGCACACTGGAGGCACCCCCTTTACAACGCATGTTCAAACATGCATGTAGTGTAGAGTCAACAGGAACTACAATTCCATACAGTCCACAGAAGGCTCCTCCTCCACGTCGCAAATGACGCAGGACGTACTGTAATGCGATGCAGCGGAAATGCGCGACTGCCAAGAAAGTTTATAAAAAGGGCAACACAGCCGCTCTTTAGTACCATTTCTCCAGTGTGTCCGTTCGCCTCTCGGCTCCCAGGGCCTTCACTGTCTCGTCTCAACGGCTCCGTGTGGCCTGCACGCCCGGGGAAGAGCCCTCGCTCCACAAGGAAGCATCGGCCGTCCGTGACGCCAACCCAACTGAGCGAGGCGGGCTCATCTACCCCCGGCTATCAGCCATGGAGGACCGGAGACGAGATGCAAGGAGGCATCGCGAGCACCTGGTGGTCAAGAAGAACCACTAAGCAGACCACGCACCCACTGATCCTGCAGCGCAGCACCGCCGGTGAGTCCCCAAAGAGGCAAGCACCAGGATCACGCTGCATATTTCGGGAGAAAGTAGTTCCATTATCTGCCCCTACAAACTACAACCCTGACGCCGAAATAAACCAGTTCCAGGGACCCAAGATGAGGCGTGCCCGGCTTTCCCCTTTTCATTGTGAATGTGCAATCCGACGGAGGAAACTATTCAAAGGACGTTAACTCAAGTAAGGCTGTAACACTGGGCATAGCATATTAGTTAGCAGCCACGACATCTTTCATAGGATGTATGTAACTGTGATATTGAATGGTTAAGTGTTGTAATATGTGACCTGGCATAACACCACCTGACTACGCCACCTTGGGAATTACGCCCAAAGAAATAGTTTGTACGACTCAAGGGATTATGATCAATCGCCACATAGGCACGTTCAACTAAATGAACAAGCAGAGACGTGGATTCAATAATAAAAAGATCAAGTTTATTTGTACAATCGTAAAAACACAATAGAAAAACCCACGCAAAAACCCACAGGATTCCCAAAAATGCACAATTAGCCGGTGGTAGATCTTCCCTGCCACTAGGGGTGCTACTGGGTGCGTGCGGGTACGGGTCCGTGATGACTTACCGGAAGTGGAACCGAAAGGTCACTCACTCGTGAAGGTGCCAGCAGACATACACACATACGCACTGTAAAATGTGAGATACGGACACGGTGAATATAGCACAAAGGATTCTACTTCTACACACACACAATATCGCATGCAGTGAAAAGAACGGGACCACTTCCTATGGCGTCGCAACGACCTCCACGCCACCAGCACAGATCCCAGACCACGCACTGCAACGTAAACAGTAAGCAGCCCCAAAGCCCCAACTTGATAAACAGTTGGTTTGTCAGTGGTAGGGATGTTTAAACTACGAATACATACGGAACCCCCCGGGAAAAGGCGGATAAAATACAGTTTAAAATACAGTTTAAAACAGTTTTAAAACCCAAACTGCGGCCAGCGGCCGGAGCTCCACTAACTAGTTACCGGCGACTTGATACAATCTGAGCCCCGCTATCCGCGTTCCTTCGCTCTTAAAGAGATAAACGCAATTTTTCTAATGTCGGCAAAACAGCAGCTAGCAACGTCCTATAATGGCAAAAAATATTTATTAGTACACATGCAGTGTAGCGTTCTTGTAACCACAATGTTTTAGCGCATTTTAGCCATGGCATTACATTACCTCAGAAGCCAAATGCTTTCCTACTCATACCATTAACATGTATAAAAGATTAAAAGAAATACCTCTATAGGCTATGCACATGCAGTCTCCAGCTCCACCACTCCGTCTATGGTGACCTACAATAAAATAATTTCCATCAGGACTACCTGTAACATGACGTGGGCTGCAAGTAACAGAGCAAACTGCAACGTACCTTGAAGTCAGACAGGAACTTGCATACAGGAACAGGGAAGAACAAGAACCCCAAATAGGTAAAGCATTTCCTTGTACCTAGTTACTGCAGCCTATTTATAGGCATTCAGAAATTACTGATGTGTGTGTCAGCAAACCACATACCTGAATGTATGTTAACCTAGCCTATTCGCTAGTTAGGGTGACCTGTACATCTTAACCTGTTACAAATAGTTTTGTGTTACCATTTTACTTTGGATGGCAGTAAGCCATCCACCACACTGCGTTAGGTTTAATGCATCACGCACAGAACATATCTTGCATGTGATCTGTCTTAAACTCTAACCGGTCGTAATCTTAACACTGCACGCTGATCTCAACGCACACGCACCGATAAGCTTACGGCTATCCCTTATGTGTTTGGTATGGTTCATGCGCCATTGTTAGTTAACTAGCTCAGCTACAGCTCATTTCAAACCTCCCTCCATTTTAGTTTCTTTGTTCTCTCTGAACACGGGTCCGAGACAAGGAAGAGAACATGAAAACCCCCACGTGCACTCAACGCACGCACACACACACACACACACACACACACACACACACACACACACACACACACACACACACACACGCATACACGCACTCGCACATAGTTTGTTGTATATTATAGTAGTGAATCGTGCTTTGCTCTGTTTGGTACTTTGTGTTCAACAAACTATTACATTTTCCAAGATTGTCTGTATTAATGTTGCTCTTGTGTTGAACTGAGTCAGCCAATGCTAATCGCAGGGATCTCCCAAAATGCCTTCACCTTTTAGCTGAATCATTTATATTATTATATTATATATAATTACTACAGTGGCAGTATGTGAAAGATATTATATTCTGGGCAGAGACATGCCATAGCAAGAAACACCAAGACGAATGCAGGGGTGTGTCTTTAGGGCATTAGTTTAACATGCATGAGAGCAATAACCTTGAGATATGCAGCAAGGCTAACATTAAAGCCCCCTAATGCAGTCCCAGTAGCTCCCCTCAACCCCCAACCCCTCATCAGCACCCCATCTTGTCCCATCAGCCCCCCCCCACCACCCCCCACCCCCCACCCCCACCCGCTGACAGAGACATTTCCCAGAGGTCGGGTAGAGTGCTCTCCCTGGATTTAATCCCATATTTATTTGTTCTTTAATTAAATGCTTCTGCTGGACAGCAGTGGGCAATTAGAGCACACTCTCAACCACGTCTCTCCCCAGGGGGAAACGCTGAGAGGAACTCCCTTCACCCATGAATGTTTAACACCCCTGATCAAATAAATAATTCATCAAATCGGCACCAGGCTGTGGGTATGGGTTGTGGCCCAGCGGGGTTGTGCGGTGACCCTGACCAGAGGATTTGCATGTCTGACCAAGCATGCACTCAAAGTTTCCATGTACCGCATCTCCAGTGGGATCCAGTGAGGGGAGAACCTCATGAACGATGTTTAGTATAGTGTTCTCGGGTAATTGAAAAACAAACATGAATAGATCTATTTTGATATATCTCTCAATATGCTTTCCATAAATAAGATAACATAAATTATGAATGGGGTCATGCCATTTCCATGTGTATTTTATGGAACATCTCTTATGAAAAAAAGCCATGTTCATCTCTTATAAAAAAGGTTCTCAGAATCTAAAACATAAGAATACATGAATAATGAACATGCTATTTTTGCAATTCATGTCATAAATGTTAAGCACCATAATTAATTTTTTGTTATTTTGGTTCTGTACTCTAGAACTTTGAGTTTTAAAGGATACAATGACAATGAGATTGAAGTGCAGACTGTCAGCGTTAATTTGAGGGTATTTTCATCCATATCGGATGAACCGTTTAGACCGTTTAGAAATTATAGAACCTTTAGTACATTTTTTGATGCCCCCCCCCCCCCATTTTCGGGCATCAAAAAATATTGAACATTTAATTCCATTGAGCCAAATGCTGCCAATGCCATTGGTTACCTACACATCTTCAGTGTCAAACAGCAGTTGCCTTGACAACAAGCACACCACAAAGGTGCTATGATGGGAGACAGGCAAATGGTGTGTGATGCAGGAGATGTGTGATATAATCATGCAATCAAGGATGTTTACTTTAAAATCACTGTGACCTCACACAGGTCTCCACAGCAACATGCATAGAGATTACATGGTTATACTTGCAGTACACGCCAACATACATGTGCTGCATGAGCACAACTTTATATTTCTTTCTATACTATAACTATGCATTGTCCTCAGTGTCTTCTGTGATAGGAGAGTGTACATTGACTGCAATTGGGAGCTCATTACAGGTTTGTGTTGGCAGTGTTAAATTATATTTATTTGACAATAATAAATGATACATGCAATACTGCATTCATACAGTCCTTATGTCATAGACTGTCACAGTTTTCCTTGCTGCCGTTCTCATCCTCGCTTTAGCCGGTTCGCAGCTCCGGGTCGGCTTCCTGCCGTGTTTTTTCTTCCACCTGGCAGCCATTTGGCTCACCTGTTTCAGATGATTGCACCGGTTATTTAAACCTCCCTTTTCCTTCTTCCGGCACTTTATCGTCACTTCTCTGTTGACACAAGGTTGGTAAGGTATAGGAATTTGGCATTTCTGGTTTGTTAAAATAAGAAACGCAGGAAGTCCGTTTAGAATTAGAATTAGATCTTTCCTGTCGTCTGCTGTACCCTTTGGTCTCTTGACCTGTTACCTTTTGTGTTCGGCGTGAGGTTTAGAGCGTGAGGTTCCTTTGTTATTTCTGCTCGCTATTTCGAGTTTATGAGGTCGTTTTGAGTTTGGCTTCGCCAGCATTTTCTCTGTTCTGTTTTAT
This sequence comes from Synaphobranchus kaupii, assembly GCA_029718625.1. Lineage (NCBI taxonomy): Eukaryota > Metazoa > Chordata > Actinopteri > Anguilliformes > Synaphobranchidae > Synaphobranchus > Synaphobranchus kaupii. The sequence continues at coordinate 97,735,033 of CM056380.1, forward strand.
TTCTTCCCTCTCCGTTCGCGGTCCCCTATTAGTGGCCCTCACTACGTGAGTGGCTTTTAGAAATCCCCGCTCTATTTTTCACATCTGGTTCTCCGAAATAAAGAACCATCACACAGACAGGTGAAGCTGCCTAGCTTCTCCTGTCTGTGACATAAGGACTGTATGAATGCAATATTGCATGTATCATTTATTATGCAACTAGCTGCAACTAGCACTGGTGATGGCACAGAATCAAAACTCTATGTACAACCCCAAAAGCAGCACACAACAAACAGGATTTTCAACATTAGTAATTTTACTTCTATAATCAGGAGTGCAGAGCAATGTAGACAGCAACAAAAAAAAAAAATATTTAAATACGAAAGAACAATTAAAATAGTATACAGCTAGGCAGTCCTGTAGTTAAATTCGGCCAGTAAATATCTTGAAAATGACAAATATTTGTTTACTTGTTATGGTCAAGTGAATATCTGAGAAAAAAAAGATTTAAATAAGTTTCACTACACTCAGTGAGTATCTTGAGAACAGTAACAGCCAAAAACGCTGTGCCGCTCTCATTAACAGAATTACCACTGCACACGGCAATACAAATTCACTCAGCTAACATGCATATTACACATAAAATAAACCACAGTACTTCTAACCACAAGATACAGAATAAGACAAATTAGAGGGTTTTCAGAGGAATGTTGGTTATCTCTACTAAAAATAATCTTATCACGAGCTAAATACTTCCACTATTCCTAGCAATATATACTGTATGCAATAACTACTTTACCAAATATTGTAAAAGAATTCAGGAGAAATACTCATCAGTTCTTTTGTTCTCCATTAAGCCAGCCAGCCCCAAAGCCTCGAAGTCAACATTGTTGGGCCGATTGTTGTATGCGTGGAAAATCCCGTGACACAATGGAAAGGCATGCTGGGGGTTGTAGTGCAACAATCGTGGTACAACACGTCCACTGTGCATTGAATCTTGTAGTCGTGGCAGGGTTGGTACATCCGGTGCACGCAGACAGCAGTTGTGCCGTTAGAATGTCCACCTCTGAGAATAAAATTCCAAGTCGGCGAATTTGAAATGCCTCGGTTGCAGTGTAGGTCTCATTTAGCTCTATTCTCCGTGCCGGCTAACCCTATGAATGAGTGGACTTGCGTGACAGTGGTGGGGCTGGGCCAGTCCTGGATAATGGCTATTTTGTCTGGGTCGGTGGCCACTCCCTTCCCACTGACAGCATGTCCCAAATACTTCACTGCACGTTTGAGGAGGTGGCACTTCTTGGGTTGTAGTTTCAGTCCATGGGCCTTAGGGCTGGGTATCATTTGAAATTTTTCTTTTTCAATAGAGGTCCCAATACCGATAACTGGCGTTCAACTGATGCCAAATACTCTTTTCAATACCTTTCTTTGCTGAGTGCAAGCATATTTGTCCAACAATATCCCAAAAAATTTGTACTCATTTAAGAAAATAACCCAAAACTTCTCAAATGCTTCAGTGTTTAATGTTGTCAACTCAAACAGCTGTATAAAATACAGTATAAAATGAAGAAAATTATGCTTTAAATCAAGAAAATTTGAACCAAGAAAAAAACAAGAAAGATTCCCCCTGGTGGGGCTAAAGATTTGGTACTTAAAAGATCATTTTAGAAATATTTGCCAAAAAGTACCGAAAATTGGCACCGAATACTTTTTTGATACTCAGACAATTTTTGATATGAACATTCGGTGCTATGGACATGATTCGGTCGGTGCTCAAAAAGTATTGAGGTTTGATACCCAGCCCTAATGGGCCTGGAGTCGCTGGAAGACATGTTCCAGGTGTGGGAGGTGGCTATTTAAATGAGCAGAGTAGACAAGACATGGTCTAGGTAGTTCAACAAGAAGTCATGCACCTGGTCCCCCAGGCATCGCTGCATCAGCCTTTGAAAGGTGACGGGGGTGTTGCAGAGGCCAAACAATATCCATTAAAACTGATAGAGCCCTAGGAGCATGGTGAAGGCAGTCTTCTCCTGGCCTGCTGGTTCCACTTCAACTTGCTAGTAGCTACAAGAATGTCTACCTTAGAGAGGGAAATTCAAATGTCGGGGAATTTGGAAGGCCTTAGTTGCAGTCCAAGGCTCATTCAGCTCTATTCTCCATAAACAGAGAGAGATGAGAGGGAGAGAGAGAGAGAGAGCAAGGAAGGGGAGAAAGTGTGCTCAGTGCCAATCGTCCGATTCAACATATATACGTTTGTTTAGAATACTATGGTAATTAGCACATCCCTCAGAGGGGAAACTAGAGAGCGGTGAGGACAGTCGTTGGTGAAACTTCACTTCTCCGTTGGCAGCCAGGTCTCTAGACAGAGAAGTAGAACAGTAGAAAAGCTCACTGTATTTCATAGCTTATCTCATTCAGCACACATTGTTTCGGTAAGACTAATACTTATCATGTCCCTTTAAACTAGCAGGCGTTGAGTAGGCAGGCGGTGAACAGGCAGGTGGTGAATAGGCAGGCGGTGAATAGGCAGGCGGTTCTCTCTCTTTCTCGGTTGAAGCGGTTGGGAGGCAGAAGGACGGGGATTTCCTGCCTGTCCAAGGGTAGTTTGGTTAGCATCACACCGGCACATTTGGCACCAGCATAATTGATAGCCTGGTGCCTGGAATTGGTAAAGCGAAAGGGGCAGAGAGGAGGGGAGACAGAGTGCACATAGCAACAACAAAACAAACGTGCCCAGCAAAACACAAAGTACTTACAGTGCAGTATTTAATCTGTTCACCAGGACACGTACACACATTTAAAATTGTTGAGGATAAAATAAACAATAAAGCCCAAAGGCTTATTTCCATTGTGGTCCTCTCGGGGAAGGGGGAGGGACAAGATGACAGATCGACAAGTCAGGCAAGCCTGGCAAAAAAAACAAAAAAGGACTATTAAGAAAAAATATGTAAATGAAAATGAAAGTAATAGAACCAAGAACATTTGCAACAGACTTTAACAACCATTCCTTTACACCATATTTAAAACTCCTCTCTGCCTCCTCTCTGCCTGGCACACATCAAAGCAAGCTGCCTCTGAAATGCCTATTTCACACAATTTCCCAAGAAGGGCCTAACAAGGTAGACTCATCAGTCTCTTTATTGAGCCGTTGCCGTATAACTGACAGATGGCTCCCAGCTGTGCACACTCTAGTCTTGATATAGTATGTGGCAGCAGAGTCGGAGGGATACTGAGTGTATTTATCCCTCACAGGGAATTTAGCCATGCTCAGCGTATGTTTTGATAATGTTGAGGGGCTTGTGTCAGTTTCATAACCCCCAAAGTTTAATTGCATTTGGCAGGCTAAGTGATTTAAATGTATGGGGAGCCGATTGCGACATAAAACACTATGGGCCGGATTCAGAGATGGCCAACTTAAGTCATGCGCTTAAGTGCCTCTCCTGCATGGATTTAACGTGAGCTGACTTATGTCGACATCTCTGAATCACAAATAGCTTAAGCTACGTGGAAGTCCGATTTGTGCATGCTTATCGCAACTCTGAATCTGGCCCTATGATTTTACAGTGCATTTTTTCCCACATTTAATGGAAATATTTTTTCAAAACAAAAAACTATCCTTTTTTCTTACATTTATGATATTTCAAAAAACAAGTGTAAATATTAAATGTACAATCCCAAAATTATATATAAGCTAAATGTTTATTATTTAGTGTTTTTTAACATTTAGCGAAATGTATAATAATTTAGCTAAATATATAAACATTTAACTAAATGTTCATGAAACAGTTAGCTAAATATTTTATAAAATGTATAAAGTATTTAGCTAAATGTACAAAACTTTTATTAAATGTATGAAGCATTAAGCTAAATATTTAGTTAAATGTATAAAATATTTAGGTAAATGTACAAAACATTTACTAAATGTATGAAACATTTATCTAAATATTTGGCAAAATGTATGAAACATTTAGCAAAATATTTAACAAGATGTATAAAACATTTAGTTAAATGTATGACACATTTAGCTAAATATTTAGCTAAATGTATAAAACATTTAGCTAAATGTTCAAAATATTTACTAAATGTATGAAACATTTTGCTAATGTTTCATACATTTAGTTAATTTTTCATATATTTAGTTAAATGTTTCATACATTTTGTTTAATATTTAGCTAAATGTTTCATACATTTAGTAAATTTTTTGTATATATTTACTTAAATGTTTTATACATTTTGTTTCATATTTAGCTAAATGTTTCATACATTTAGGAAATGTTTTGTACATTTTGTTAAATATTTATCTAAATGTCTCATACATTTAACTAAATATTTAGCAAAATGTATCATACATGTAGTAAAGGTTTTGTACATTTAGCTAAATTAGTTATACATTTAATTAAATATTTAGCTAAATGTTTCACACATTTAGTTAAATGTTCATACATTTAGTTAAAATTATTACACATTTAGCTAAATGTTAAAAACCACTAAATAATAAAACATTTATCTTGTATATATAATTTTGGGATTTTACATTTAATATTTGCAATTTACATTTAATATTTGTCGTCGTATTTTATTTGCTTTGGGTGCACTGTGGAGTGTTTAAATGCATTTGGTAGTGGATGCTACCGGTTGCCATAGAGTTGCGCTAGCATTAGCAACGTGTGTATGTCCAAAAGAAGGGACAGCATGGAATTAGCTGAAAATGGTTTCCATCAATCAACTACATCATGGGTAAGTCGTAATTGAGACATTATGTCCAAAATGTAACGTTCCGTTCCCAATCCAGTCCGTTTTCCCGGTTTTGTCATGTCCCTCCATGTCTCGTTGGATTCCCTTGTCCGTGTTTTCCCCTCTGCTTCGGGCTGGGCGTTTCCCCTCTGTTTGGCTCTTTGTTTCCCACTTTGGTTTCCGCCTGTCGCCTTCCCCTCTTGTTGCTTGCATTCCTCACCTGGCTAATTGGCAAGCACTCCCGGTCAAATTCCACACCTGTTCCTTATTGATTCCAATTTCACTCCCTTATTTAACCCACCTGCTGTCTCCCCTTCTTTGTCGGTTCATTACATGTCTAACCCTTCAGACCCTGTTTACTGTTCGCTTAACTATCGTCACGCGGTGTTAATGCTCGTTGTTTCCCTGGTCGTGTACTACGAACTACTCGCTTGGTTGTGGGATATTATCCCCTTGCAGCTTGGGTTCCGCTCCTAACTACAGTCTGGTAGTTTACCTCCTCGTCAATTCCTGTTGTGCATGCAGCTAACCTGTTTCCCTTCTCCTCCATCTAACCCAGCTCCCATTCTCCCGTGGCAGTGCTCGTTTCCCCCTGTATTCGTTGTGTGTGTTGCGGTACCTCCACCTCCAGCTCGTGTAGGCTCCGGGTTGGCTTGTTACCTGGCTACCCTCCAGTTGTTCCTGTCCGACCGAAGAAGCCAACTAGTTCTTCGGCGCCGGCTCCTGGAGCTCTGGAGACCAGTCAGCTCCCTCCGGACCTACCGCAGCTACGCCACACTACCCAGCCCTGCCGTGCTTCACCAACCACCTACCTATCAAGCCCTGCTCCTCCGTGAGAACCTCCCGGTCATTTCCGTGCCTTCCCTTGCACTAACCCCTCCTGCTTGTTTTGTTCTGTACCGGTGCAGTCATTCCGGTCCAGTTCCTGTCCTGCCGTAGTGAGTCGCTCCCCAGCTAGTTCCAGTCCAGTCCAGGTGTGAGCCGTGCACCTACCTGTCCAGTCCAGTTCCGGTTTGGAACAATCCGTTCCAGACTCTGTTCCCTGTGTGGACCTCCCGGTCCAGTTCCAGTCCAGTCCAGTTCCGGTTTGGAACAATCCGTTCCAGACTCTGTTCCCTGTGTGGACCTCCCGGTCCAGTTCCAGTCCAGTCCAGTTCCGGTTTGGAACATACCCGTTCCAGATCCTTATTCCAGTGTGGACCTCCCGGTCCAGTTCCAGTCCAGTCCAGTTCCGGCTTGGAACGAAACGTTCCAGACCTGCCAGCCCAGCTCCGGCTTGGAGCAGCCCGTCCCGGGCTTCCTTGTTGATCCTGTGTAATATTGTGTTTTTGCCATTTCTGTACAGTGTTGGGACTACCCCAACACTTAACTTTAATAAATACTCCTTCCCTTTGATTCTGCCTCAGTCGTGCATTTAGGTCCAAAACCTTCCCTGGGATCGTAACAGAATGAACCGACCAGATAAGGACCTAGCCGACTTCCTGTCCCCGCTCCACCCCGCCTTCGGCCGCTATGCTGCTAGGCAATCCCGCTACGAACTGGCCTGCCAGGATGCTCTGGAGAAGCACCTGAGCCAGTGCCTGGGTGAGAGCCAAAGCCCGGGCGATGCTAGGACCGCCGGCCTCCAGGGCGACGCACTCGCCGTCACCACAGGCCGGTCTCCAAGGCGACGCCATCGCCGTCCCCACCGGCCGGCCTCCAAGGCTACACAGTCACCGCCGGCCAGCCCTCAGGGCGATGTCACGGTCACCGCTGTCCGTCCCCAGGGTGACTATGCAGTCGTCGTCGCTCCCTCCAGCTCCCAAGACGACGTTGTGGAGCAGTTCCGTCACGCCTTCGCCTCCCAATCCGCGACCGACGATCTACTGGACCGCCGGGTGGATCACGTGTTGGAGGTGCTGAAGGGTCTGGCGGAGCAAGTTTCGCAGACGTCGCTTGTCGGCAGCTCCCTGGACGAGGAGTCCTTTTCCGCTGCCCTTCCCCAGGGCGATAATGCAGACACCATCGCTCCCTCCAGCTCCCAAGACGATGTTTTGGGGCAGATCCGTCACGCCCTCGCCTGCCAGACCGCGGTTGGTGATCGACGGGGCCGCCGTCTTGATGGGATGTTTGAGCTTTTAAGGGGCCTGTCAGAGCAGGTTACGCGGACGTTGCTCGCCGCCCGTACCCAGGGCAAAGATACGGCCTCCACCGCCCCTCTCCAGGGCAATGATGTGGTGGTCGTCGCCCGTCCCCAGGGCGAGGAGCCCTTCGCCGCTTCCTGCCTCCAGGGCGATGCAGTCGTCGCCGCCTCCTGCTTTCAGGGCGATGCAGCCGTCGCCGCTTCCTGTCTCCAGGGCGACGCGGCAGTCGCCGCCTCCTGTTTCCAGGGCGACGCAGCAGTTGCCGCTTCCTGTTTCCAGGGCGACGCGGCAGTCGCCGCCTCCTGTTTCCAGGGCGACGCGGCAGTCGCCGCCTCCTGTTTCCAGGGCGACGCGGCAGTCGCCGCCTCCTGTTTCCAGGGCGATGCAGTCGTCGCCGCCTCCTGCTTCCAGGGCGACGCAGCAGTCGCCGCTTCCTGTTTCCTGGGCGATGCAGCAGTCGCCGCCTCCTGTTTCCAGGGCGAGGCAGCCGTCGCCGCCTCCTGTTTCCAGGGCGACGCAGCCGTCGCCGCCTCCTGTTTCCAGGGCGACGCAGCCGTCGCCGCCTCCTGTTTCCTGGGCGATGCAGCAGTCGCCGCCTCCTGTTTCCAGGGCGACGCAGCCGTTGCCGCTTCCTGTTTCCTGGGCGATGCAGCAGTCGCCGCCTCCTGTTTCCAGGGCGACGCAGCAGTCGCCGCCTCCTGTTTCCAGGGCGAGGCAGCCGTCGCCGCTTCCTGTTTCCTGGGCGATGCAGCAGTCGCCGCCTCCTGTTTCCAGGGCGACGCAGCCGTCGCCGCCTCCTGTTTCCAGGGCGACGCAGCAGTCGCCGCTTCTTGTTTCCTGGGCGATGCAGCAGTCGCCGCCTCCTGTTTCCAGGGCGAGGCAGCCGCCGCCGCCTCCTGTTTCCAGGGCGACGCAGCCGTCGCCGCCTCCTGTTTCCTGGGCGATGCAGCAGTCGCCGCCTCCTGTTTCCAGGGCGACGCAGCCGTCGCCGCCTCCTGCCTCCTGGGCGATGCAGTCGTCGCCGCCTCCTGTTTCCAGGGCGACGCAGCCGTCGCCGCCTCCTGCTTCCAGGGCGATGCAGCCGTCGCGGCCTCCTGCTTCCAGGGCGACGCAGTCGTCGCCGCCTCCTGCTTCCAGGGCGACGCAGTCGTCGCCGCCTCCTGCTTCCAGGGCGATGCAGCAGTCGCCGCCTCCTGTTTCCAGGGCGACGCAGCCGTCGCCGCCTCCTGCCTCCTGGGCGATGCAGTCGTCGCCGCCTCCTGCTTCCAGGGCGATGCAGCCGTCGCCGCCTCCTGCTTCCAGGGCGACGCAGTCGTCGCCGCCTCCTGCTTCCTGGGCGAGACAGTCGTTACCGCCTCCTGTTTCCAGGGCGACGCGGCAGTCGCCGCCTCCTGTTTCCAGGGCGACGCGGCAGTCGCCGCCTCCTGTTTCCAGGGCGACGCGGCAGTCGCCGCCTCCTGTTTCCAGGGCGATGCAGTCGTCGCCGCCTCCTGTTTCCTGGGCGATGCAGCAGTCGCCGCCTCCTGCCTCCTGGGCGATGCAGTCGTCGCCGCCTCCTGTTTCCAGGGCGACGCGGCAGTCACCGCCTCCTGTTTCCAGGGCGATGCAGTCGTCGCCGCCTCCTGTTTCCAGGGCGACGCGGCAGTCGCCGCCTCCTGCCTCCTGGGCGATGCAGTCGCCGCCTCCTGCCTCCTGGGCGATGCAGTCGTCGCCGCCTCCTGTTTCCAGGGCGACGCGGCAGTCGCCGCCTCCTGTTTCCAGGGCGATGCAGTCGTCGCCGCCTCCTGTTTCCTGGGCGATGCAGCAGTCGCCGCCTCCTGCCTCCTGGGCGATGCAGCCGTCGCCGCCTCCTGCTTCCAGGGCGATGCAGCCGTCGCCGCCTCCTGCTTCCTGGGCGAGACAGTCGTTACCGCCTCCTGTTTCCAGGGGGATGCTGTCATCGCCGCTCCTGTCCGTTCCCCTTCCAGCCCTCCTGTCCGTTCCCCTTCCAGCCCTCCTGTCCGTTCCCCTACCAGCCCTCCTGTCCGTTCCCCTTCCAGCCCTCCTGTCCGTTCCCCTTCCAGCCCTCCTGTCCGTTCCCCTTCCAGCCCTCCTGTCCGTTCCCCTTCCAGCCCTTCTGTCCGTTCCCCTTCCAGCCCTCCTGTCCGTTCCCCTTCCTGCCCTCCCGGCCCGCCACTTTCCAGCCCTCCCGTCCCGCCACGTTCCAGCCCCCCCGTCCCGCCACGTTCCCGTCCCCCAGTCCCTCCTCGTTCCAGTCCCCCAGTCCCTCCTCGTTCCAGTCCCCCAGTCCCTCCTCGTTCCAGTCCCCCAGTCCCTCCTCGTTCCAGTCCCCCAGTCCCTCCTCGGTCCAGTCCCCCAGTCCCTCCTCGGTCCAGTCCCCCAGTCCCTCCTCGGTCCAGTCCCCCAGTCCCTCCTCGGTCCAGTCCCCCAGTCCCTCCTCGTTCCAGTCCCCCAGTCCCTCCTCGTTCCAGTCCCCCAGTCCCTCCTCGTTCCAGTCCCCCAGTCCCTCCTCGTTCCAGTCCCCCAGTCCCTCCTCGTTCCAGTCCCCCAGTCCCTCCTCGTTCCAGTCCCCCAGTCCCTCCTCGTTCCAGTCCCCCAGTCCCTCCTCGTTCCAGTCCCCCAGTCCCTCCTCGTTCCAGTCCCCCAGTCCCTCCTCGTTCCAGTCCCCCAGTCCCTCCTCGTTCCAGTCCCCCAGTCCCTCCTCGTTCCAGTCCCCCAGTCCCTCCTCGTTCCAGTCCCCCAGTCCCTCCTCGTTCCAGTCCCCCAGTCCCTCCTCGTTCCAGTCCCCCAGTCCCTCCTCGTTCCAGTCCCCCAGTCCCTCCTCGTTCCAGTCCCCCAGTCCCTCCTCGTTCCAGTCCCCCAGTCCCTCCTCGTTCCAGTCCCCCAGTCCCTCCTCGTTCCAGTCCCCCAGTCCCTCCTCGTTCCAGTCCCCCAGTCCCTCCTCGTTCCAGTCCCCCAGTCCCGCCCCGTTCCAGTCCCCCAGTCCCGCCCCGTTCCAGTCCCCCAGTCCCGCCCCGTTCCAGTCCCCCAGTCCCGCCCCGTTCCAGTCCCCCAGTCCCGCCCCGTTCCAGTCCCCCAGTCCCGCCCCGTTCCAGTCCCCCAGTCCCGCCCCGTTCCAGTCCCCCAGTCCCGCCCCGTTCCAGTCATCCAGTCCCGCCCCGTTCCTGTCATCCAGTCCCGCCCCGTTCCAGTCATCCAGTCCCGCCCCGTTCCAGTCATTCAGTCCCGCTCCGTTCCAGTCATTCAGTCCCGCTCCATTCCTCTCTTCCAGTCCCGCTACGCCGCCGGCCTCCTGAGCGGTTCCGCCCGCGCCGCGGCTGGCCTCCTGAACGGTTCCGCCCGCGCCGCGGCTGGCCTCCTGAGCGGTTCCGCCCGCGCCGCGGCTGGCCTCCTGAGCGGTTCCGCCCGCGCCACAGCCGGCCTCCTGAGCGGTTCCGCCCGCTCCACAGCCGGCCTCCTGAGTGGCTCCGCCCACGCCACGTCTGGCCTCCTGTACGGTTCAGTCCGCACTGTGGCCGACCTCCTGAACGTTCCTGCCCTCTTCCTCCGGTGGTGTTGCTGTTGGACGCCAGGAGGCGTCCTTTTTAGGGGGGGGTACTGTAATGTTCCGTTCCCAATCCAGTCCGTTTTCCCGGTTTTGTCATGTCCCTCCATGTCTCGTTGGATTCCCTTGTCCGTGTTTTCCCCTCTGCTTCGGGCTGGGCGTTTCCCCTCTGTTTGGCTCTTTGTTTCCCACTTTGGTTTCCGCCTGTCGCCTTCCCCTCTTGTTGCTTGCATTCCTCACCTGGCTAATTGGCAAGCACTCCCGGTCAAATTCCACACCTGTTCCTTATTGATTCCAATTTCACTCCCTTATTTAACCCACCTGCTGTCTCCCCTTCTTTGTCGGTTCATTACATGTCTAACCCTTCAGACCCTGTTTACTGTTCGCTTAACTATCGTCACGCGGTGTTAATGCTCGTTGTTTCCCTGGTCGTGTACTACGAACTACTCGCTTGGTTGTGGGATATTATCCCCTTGCAGCTTGGGTTCCGCTCCTAACTACAGTCTGGTAGTTTACCTCCTCGTCAATTCCTGTTGTGCATGCAGCTAACCTGTTTCCCTTCTCCTCCATCTAACCCAGCTCCCATTCTCCCGTGGCAGTGCTCGTTTCCCCCTGTATTCGTTGTGTGTGTTGCGGTACCTCCACCTCCAGCTCGTGTAGGCTCCGGGTTGGCTTGTTACCTGGCTACCCTCCAGTTGTTCCTGTCCGACCGAAGAAGCCAACTAGTTCTTCGGCGCCGGCTCCTGGAGCTCTGGAGACCAGTCAGCTCCCTCCGGACCTACCGCAGCTACGCCACACTACCCAGCCCTGCTGTGCTTCACCAACCACCTACCTATCAAGCCCTGCTCCTCCGTGAGAACCTCCCGGTCATTTCCGTGCCTTCCCTTGCACTAACCCCTCCTGCTTGTTTTGTTCTGTACCGGTGCAGTCATTCCGGTCCAGTTCCTGTCCTGCCGTAGTGAGTCGCTCCCCAGCTAGTTCCAGTCCAGTCCAGGTGTGAGCCGTGCACCTACCTGTCCAGTCCAGTTCCGGTTTGGAACAATCCGTTCCAGACTCTGTTCCCTGTGTGGACCTCCCGGTCCAGTTCCAGTCCAGTCCAGTTCCGGTTTGGAACAATCCGTTCCAGACTCTGTTCCCTGTGTGGACCTCCCGGTCCAGTTCCAGTCCAGTCCAGTTCCGGTTTGGAACATACCCGTTCCAGATCCTTATTCCAGTGTGGACCTCCCGGTCCAGTTCCAGTCCAGTCCAGTTCCGGCTTGGAACGAAACGTTCCAGACCTGCCAGCCCAGCTCCGGCTTGGAGCAGCCCGTCCCGGGCTTCCTTGTTGATCCTGTGTAATATTGTGTTTTTGCCATTTCTGTACAGTGTTGGGACTACCCCAACACTTAACTTTAATAAATACTCCTTCCCTTTGATTCTGCCTCAGTCGTGCATTTAGGTCCAAAACCTTCCCTGGGATCGTAACACAAAATTCCTAACTATCCCTTTAAGTTGCCTAACTCCTATACCGTTTACCGGCTACGTGTCAAAACGAAGACAACACAGAAGCCCCAGAAAACGGAAGCACAGAGCTTAAATAGGTAACAGGAAACCCAACACAGGTGTGCTGGAAAAGTGCTGAGTGTAAGGGAAAGCAAGCACGGACGGTGAAAAAGTACCGCAAGAGCACCCTCTTGTGGCTCCGAGGGAAAAAAATGGCCGCAGCAATTAGAGAGGCTGCCAAACCATGACACCTGGAGGAGCTGTACCCATCACAAATCCAATTACCGCAAAGTGCTCTCGCAGCAAGAACACGGCAAATGCAGTCGCAAGCCTTGGCACTCTTGCTGCTCAGCAGTTGGAAAGCACGCTAAGACCATTCCTCTACACTTTAACCCTTGTGTGGTGTTCGGGTCTGTGGGACCCGTTTTCAATGTTTACTAAAAGAAAAATTATACAATTAATTATTTTTTCAACCTGAGACTCATTGGCCTTGGCTCATTTTCTGTGATGAACATGTAAAAGAACACATTTTCATTGAGTGCACACTGTGCACCCCCCCTACACATTTATATTACATATGTGGTGTTCGGGTCCGCTGGACCCGATGGTAATACAAGTGTAGAAATTGTAGGTGAAAACAAGTAAACATAGTAAAAATGAAACAAAAACCTCTCCACCATTTTATAGGCATTATTGGGACAAATGCCTAGTCCCATCACCACCCACCCAACCTCCCCCAATACACCCCAACACACACACACACACACACAAAAGGTTTCAACATAGCATTGAGAACCTGTCTGCTCTCTCATTTTCCCACACTCTTCACCGTAGTGTGTGACACTACACAATGTCTTGCGGGAACTTGCATAATGTTATTTCAAAACAATCTAAACCAGGGTTGCCCAATCCTGTTCCTGGAGATCTACCGTCCTGTAGGTTTTCATTTCAGCCCTAATTTGGCACACCTGATTCTACTAATTAGCAGCTCAATCAGATCTCTAGCTGTTGAATGAGGTGTGCTTTGTTAAGGTTGGAGTGAAAACCTACAGGACGGTAGATCTCCAGGAACAGGGTTGGGCAGCCCTGATCTAAACATTCTATATTTTCTCGCACTCTACCCCAGCTGCAAATTGGGGGAGGGACACAACAAATAAGTAGCTTTGCATGTGTGGCTCCTTACAAGGAAGTAATTGAGATAAAGTCAATATCTGTGAAGTATTTTTACATAAATTGTTATGGCTTTATTGTTTTAAAAACCCAATAATGTCCACCAGACTCACTGCGAACCGCAAACACTGGGTGAGTAACGAAAACATGAACACCACACAAGGGTTAAAAGCACATGTTTGATACTGTTAACAATAAAAAAACATGATTTATGAGACTTACAGGACACCTATTTTACTTATTACCTATTAATGTGTGATATAATAAGGGCAGATGTACAGTACCAGTCAAAAGTTTGGACACACCTACTCGTAGAAAGTTTTTTTTTCCGTTATTTTTACTGTTTTCCACATTTTAGAATAGTAAAGACATCAACACTATCAGATAACACAAATGGAATTATGCAAAGCCCCCAAAAAAAGTGCCGTTATCAAGGCAAAGGGTGGCTACTTTGAAGAATCTAAAATATAACACTTTTTTTGATTTGTTTGCATAATTTAATGTGTTATCTCATTGTTTTGATGACTTTACTATTCTAAAATGTGGAAAACAGTAAAAAAAAACTTTGAAAAACCTATGAGTAGGTGTGTCCAAACTTTTGACTGGTACTGTACAACCAACACTGACTAACCCAAGACATTAGTCTGTCATGCAGCAACAGTGATTCATTTCAACAAAATGTACTAGGCATATTAAAAGTGTAACAAAGTTATTAAAACATTACTCTCAACGATGAATTAACTATTTATCAACACACAGGTGAAAAGTTATTTTCAGAGACTATTCTTTTGTTATGAAGGTACTATTGCTCATAAGTAAATCATAAGTTATAATTCCGGATGCTCTCTGCAGTAGGTAGGTTATAGTGATGGCAAAAAGCAACTTTTAATTTCTACATCACTTTGAAGAGCTTTGATTTAAAAATAACAAATTAAAAACACTTCAGGGACTGATATCACATTGAACAGAGAGGCACATTTAACAGCCCTTGGGACATGTAGAAATAGATTGAATGGGGGAAATGTCAAATGTCAAAAGAAAATCTATGAAATGTTTAAAAAACTAGGCTTGGTTACCGAAATTTGATTTGACGAAAGAGCTTGTGGCATGTTCTTCAAATACCTTAACAGGGATGATACTGCCTGTGAACAGTGTTGGAAGTGCCTGAATCACCCTGCATTTAAAACCCTTCACCCTCAGTGCAGAGATGATTACATTATATCTGGTACCCTTACATAATCCATTCCCACACATACATACATCCTTAAAAGGACATAGTGTACTGTACATATAGGGACAGATAGATATGTTGTAGTATATTCTGGACTGGTTTAAAGTGAAATTAGAAGAGTGCTGCTAATATGTAATGGGGAATATGAAAATACTGCAACCCTTTTTCCCTCGGCAATGCTGTGTACATGTGGGACTGTTAGCCATTTAGCAGTCACACCATCAGATTTCCATTCTTTTTTTTTTTTTTATTCTCGCCACCCCCCCCCCCCCCCCTTGGGAGGTCAGCTATTGCAATTATATTTCATAAAAATGTTGTGCTAAAGCCTCTGAGAGGGAAGGGTATCACAAAAAAAAAGTATAATAAATAAATATGGTCGGCTGGTGATAGATAGAAAACTTTATTGTCATTGTACTGCTGTGCAAGGCAGCAACACAACAAAATTACGATGGCACTCCCTGATATTAAAAACAATATAAAAACAGTCAATAAAAGTCAAAAAAGTCAAAATAAGAGCAGTAGCGCTGTCCAAACTGCAATAAACAATAAACAATTAGCAGCATATATTTTTAGCAGCATAGAGTCTAAACAAATAAACAAAGTAAACAAGTATGGCATATTGCACGGTAGAGAGTTCAGTCAGTGGTATATGTATGTGTGTGGTGTGTGCTTACTCTGGTGTTGTAGTGGGTATTTGCGTGAAGGGGGCTGGCCATGTTCAACAATTTGACAGCTTTGGGGAAGAAGCTGTTTTTCAGTCTTGTGCATTAACTAGACTGCCAGCGAGCCCTTTATAAGGGGGTTTCATTTAATCCACCAACAGTATTTCAGCTTCAGGTTGCACAGTATACAGTACCAGTACTGGAAAAGGACAGAGGTACTAGAATTTTAAAACGGTACTATACCAGCATTTTGAAAATGTTTATATTCTTTACATTATGAGCCTTATGCTTCTCTGCACTTAATTGATTTGGTGGAGGCAAGTAAATGATCTGTGCTTTTCAGGATCCGGTGATGCTGTGCTGGTGAGCGTGGCGCGTCGTAAACGGGGAAAACAAAAAAGCACAAGCAGCACTGCGGACGTGGAAGCTGAAACAGAGCAGATCCATCGATAGAGATTTCATCAATATGGCTGAAAGTATAGAGTAAACGTACCGTGATGCGTCAGCTGTGGTCTGAATTGTAATCTCTTAATCAATGCAACAATAACTTTCTTTTCCTTTAGTAGAAAAAAGTTTGCAAATAGAAACCAGAAGCCTAACTAAGATTATCAGTTAAATTGTATTCACAAACACGGCACACTTGTGTGGATTCTTGTGCGGCCCTCAAACGCGCAGTACCTCCGTGTAACCAGCAGGTAATTATCTTACTCGTATAAACGTTTTAAGTCGAGATACGATCATATCCAGATCAAATTGGGATTTTTACAAACTACTTACTCATGGTCTTCTGCATGAGCCGCTATTTAATTTTATTTTAATTTCATAAATGTCATTTCCATTTTATAAATGAAGCCCCAGGTTTACGTTTTCTCTTCTCCGTCATCACCAAAAAGTCCCAGGACCGTCAAATCTAATTTTAACTATTGCTTGCCTGACAGAAACCGAGGCTCAGATATTTATCTTCATGAGCGGCGTGGAGACCCATGGGTACGCGCAACGCCATCAGCGGCAGCATCTGTGTGTGTGACAGCCAGAGTTTATGAGCTCTGATCCCGTCCCCTCGGGCACCCTCAGGATCCACTGAGCTGATTATGACAGGTGACATATATAGAATATTCTGCGCATGCTGAGCCTACCGTATGGCAGGCAGAGTCAGTGGTGCACAAGGGTCAGGGATCTGACTGCATGTTAGGAGTCACTCCCCAGTGAGCAAACTGTAATTGGAAATTTCCATTAGCTTCCTGTCACATTTTAAAGATAAATGAGTGATTTTAAAGCATTGTCTGTACTTCAGCGATAGTCAAATTCCTGCATTTCTTTAAATACGGGCCTGTTGATTGAAATTTTTCTTAGTGGAAAGTATCAGATGGTTATTTTAGACTTGATGTTTTGGACTACCTACAAGCTAATGTGCAAGCCATTGTGTTGAAAATTATTTAGTTTTTTATTTTCCTGATTTGGTCATGTTTCCATCACCTGTCAAAGGATGTTAAAATTTGAAATATGACCAATTTCCATAACTTCTCCAGAAAATAAATCTTCTCATGGATTTTATATTAACTGTGGGACCACTGAAGGAGAAAGCATAGCTGGAGGTAAAGGAGGGGTCAGGGCAGGATCTATGGTAAGATGGATGTTATCACACCAGATATGATTGCATCACGGCCTGGCCAATCCGGACACTGTAGAGAATGCTTGTAAATGACAGATAATCTCACCTGCCACTTAAAAACATTCCCAAGCAGAAGCCTGTGTAACCATATATCTTCAAAACAGATTGTTGTCTGGAAGCTAAAGTCTCTGTATATATTATTTATGATTGACAAGGCAGTGTGTTCAGTGCAGTGGTGGAGGGGAATAACTACTGTTCAGGTTCTCTCTCTCTCTCTCTCTCTCTGTATCCATAATTCAGCATGCTAAGCAGAAGAACATGATGGCAGGTGCACTGCATTTTATATCCTTGCAAATATTAGAAAATATTCTATATTGAATGCATTGTTATGTATGTAGTCTTCTCATTAATCTATGATACGACTTCAAAATTACAGTTCTGGTATTTGAACTTCAAACTATACGTAATCCAGTCTGTGTGGATAATGGAGAATTTGTATTTGTAACTCTGAAAGAGAAGGGGGTGTGCAGGCATTGAACACTCTACAGATGTGACAGTGCACCCGGTAGGCGAGGATCAGAGACTGTGAGGGCATGGCTCACAATGCCATCTCATATTAGCGCTGACAGGGTGGGGGAAGAAGAAGCTGGCAGTACCCCATAAGCCGTGTAGATGTGCAAGACTACGACTCCCAGGGAACAGACCGAGAGGCCCTCTGGAGGCACCCTTGGATATTGGACGCCGATGCTCGACTGCCCGGAACAATCTGTGCTCATACATCTGTACTGTGGCAAAAGGGCACAACTGGGTCATCGGTTCAGATAGAGCCTGCCACAAAAGATATTTCTATGTACATTTTAAATTAACTGTATATCTCTTTGTGAATGAGTTATGAAAGGAAGATCCAATCAAAAACCTTCTACCCCCATGAATACATGTGACCTTTCCCAGACAAAACATGTTGAGTCTACTGCTGTACATATTTGAGATCCAGGCACCCAAGATATTAGACCCTGCAGGTATATTTTAATGCCTGTCAAGTATCCGCGAAAGCAGAAAACCTATTTAAGACCTACTGGCCTGTGAATGACTGGTTCTGCTGACAGACGAAAATGAATGGAAAAAATTGTTTTATTATACAACTGAATGATAGAAGTTCCTGTTCAGTCTCCAGGTCACCTCAGTATTCCTGCACGGGCTTGAACGCTGATTGTTTGCAGTCTTGCATAATTATGCACTACAGCTACATTGCACGGGCTTTGGCACAGTTCTGTCTAACAGGAAAGTCCAGTTATATAGATTGCCACTATTTTGCCCTGTCAGCTACATCTCACACAGGTAGAATTCCACAACTAGACGAGGGCAGTTTACGGTTGCTCACACAACAATCTCTTGCATCTGTGCTGAGCTTAGAAAGAAGTCTGCACATCTACTGATTTAGTATAGGCAATAGCCTGCTGAACATCTGAAAAAATTAAATTGTGAAAATGTTCCCTCATGAAAAAATCTAACGCAAAAAAACTGCTCTGCTTCTGACGACCTATTGTCAGATGACCTACCTATCCACTCCTCTCCAGTTGATAGACTATATAATGCATATCGAAAACGGATTTTATTTTGACTAAAAAAAAGATTGCATATTTCCAGTCCTCTGGCATTCTGAGAGGTCAGTGGTTTATATGGACTCTGTATGCTTACTCTGGTAGGCACAGATGAGTTGCTCATGCTGAGATTAGTTATGAGCAAGGACATAAATATGCAACACGAGCATCGCAAGAGCAGAGGAGCAGTTTTATTTATTTATTTATTTTTTAACTGATCCCTCAGTTATAAGGAATAGAAGGAATAGAAAGAGATTGGATACCCCAAAGACAGAGTGAGCGATGATGCAAGTTCCTGGTGTGCTGCTATAACTCTCATTCCAACTTCTATCTTGTTTTCATTTCAGTGAGCGTCACAGCCTCCGGGTTCATTATAATAAGCCCCAAGATATAGGGTTAGATAGCTGCTGTAAAGAATTATCATCCTAGTGTTGCCACTTCTACCCTCTCTAGGCATATCTTGTGCATGTGGAAAAAGGAGCCAAGCGTTAACATGCCTTATTTATTAATATAAAGAACATAAAAACCTGCAAAAAAATATTTTTTCTAATCTTTAAGGGACCAGTAGCAATAACAGCACTCGTTAACTTCTATATCCTCTGACCTCATATAAGCCATAGAATTGAGATACAGCTACACAAAGCCACACAACATTATTGTAATTTGTTAAGAAATTGCATAAAAGCCCAACACCTAATACAAATACAGTAGTTTTGTACACACAGTGCCCTCTATAATGTTTGGGACAAAGACATATTTTTTCTTGATTTGGCTCTGTACTCCACACTTCTGGATTTGTAATCAAACAATTCACATATAGTTGTGCTGATTTTCAGTTTTATTAAAGGGTATTTTTTGTACAGTTTTGTTTCACCAAGTAGAAATTACATCACTTTTTATACATAGCCCCCCATTTCAGGGCACCATAATGTTTGGGACAAATGGCTTTATGGGTGTTTCTGATTAGTCAGGTGTATCTGCCAGCTGGGTGAGATAGTTTTACTCATTTCAAGATTTTCCAGTGGGGTGAGATAATTTCACTTGTCAAGCAAAAAGTGACTTAAAACAAGCTAATATTTTCCAGGAAAACTTTTTTTTGAGGAAAATAAATAAGATTTTAAGTCTCATTACAAGACTAAAACACTTGTTAAGACAGACATTCTTTCCAGTGCAATGACTACTGTCCACAGAAGACTTCACAAACGGAATTACAGAGGATACACTGCAAGAAGCGAAGCACTAGTTAGCCGCAAAAACAGGATGGCCAGGTTACAGTTTTCTAAGAAGTACCTAAAAGAGCCTGCAGAGTTCTGGAAAAAGGTGTTGTGGACAGATGAGACCAAGATTCACTTGAATCAGAGTGATGGAGAGCAAAGTGTGGAGGCCAAAAGAAACTGCCCAAGATCCAAAGCATATCACCTCCTCTGTGAATCGTGGGTGGTGGGGGTACTGGCTCGCTTGTCTTCATTGATGATGTAACTGCTGATAGCAGCTGCAGAATGGATTCTGAAGTGTACAGAAACATCTTATCTGCTCAAGCAAATGCCTTCAAACTCATTGGACAGTGCTTCACCCTATAGCAAGACAATGAGACAATGAAAATTGAAAATTCTTGACTGGCTAAGTCAGTCACCTGATCTGAATTGAACATGCATTTCAACTCGCCCCCACAACAAGCTGGAGCTGGAGATGGCTGCAGTACAGGCACGGCTGAGCATCACCAGAGAAGATACTCAGCACCTGCTGATGTCTATGGGTCACAGACTTCAAGCAGTCATTGCATGCAAATGATATGCGACAAAGCACTATACATGACTACATTAATAAGTCCCAAACATTATGGTGCCCTGAAATGGGGGCTATATATATATATATAAAAAGTGCAGCAATTTCTACATGTTGAAGCCAAAATGTATAAAATACCCTTTAATAAATGCTGTGAATCTGCAATTTAACCACACATTAATTGTTTGATTACAAATCAAAAATTGTGGAGTACAGAACCAAATCAAGAAGAAAGTGTGTTTGTCCCAAACATTATGGAGGGTACTGTAATTGTTCTCTTTCACTTAGAGTCTCAACGAAATCACATTCCAAATATGACAGAGTCGGTTCTTCTTGGCACATGAGTCAAAGTCCGCGTTTGATGTGCACTTCAAATGAACAATCGTCCAGCAAAGGCAGGCTTCAGATCGTCCCTAGTGCACAAGGACATATTGTATATAACCCCATCAAGCACCTGCAGCTCTCCATTCCAGTTCTGGCACCCCAAGGGGAAATAATTAACCACACACACATACACACACACAGAAAAATACACAGATATACTGTATACATATAGACACATCAAGGCACCTTCCTGCCTCAATCTGATTAATTTTACTTTTGGCCCTTTGGCAGTTCCTGCCCGTATGCAGCCCAGTGCAGCAGATGTCATGACATAAATATATATAGCCATGTACCCTCCCCTTCTTTTTTTCTAAGGGAAGTCTTTTCAAAAGGTGCCACAGACCTTTTCACAATGCTCATCACACCAAACCCTGGGCATGCCAAAGGTTTGAATGTATAAAGTGAGTCCATCATTTTTTTCTTCCTCTTTTTCTGAGGGAACGGAATCTTTCTTTGATGTCTCCTGCAAATGAAGCGGAGAACCTTGTGACCAATGGTTCCAAATGCTGCGAGCCACACCTTTCTTCTGGTCTCTTCCCATCCCCAGATATGCATATCGAGCTCTGCTGGGACTTTCTGGAAAGACTGTTCAAAGAGTCCCAAGTGCTTTGGTAAGATACAGACATTCTTCATCTTACATCACTAAAAAAACCTACTGACACTGTACAGCAGAGCATTTGTGAAGCTAACATCATAAAGGCACAGCAAAGCACCTTTTCATACATCTTTTTTGGAAGATGCAATGGTAAAAATAGTGTCAAAAAATGGATGTTGATTCACTAGACCAAGGCTGGCCAGCTCTAGTCTAGGATTGTTGTTGTTTTTCATTGATACCAAGCATTCAGCTCATTACACATTTACCGCACCATGTTTCATGGATCTAAAGTTGCTTGCTAATTTTCAGGTGAGACAAAACCATGACCACCCCTGTCCTAGGCTGTATTCCGATCTAGCAGTGCGTCCAATACAGCTAGTCAATTTGTTACACAATCCAAACAGGACATTAATGATAAAAGTATGCCTCTTTATTAGTTATTCACCAGGTGTATAGATGAATACACCTTGATAGAGCAGAAGAAAGCCCAGAGTCAAATTATTATTGTTTTTCCTTCATGAAAAGTTTATTAGTATTTTGTACATTCTATCTGTGACTTGGTTATCAGATGAGACTGCCTGAATGTACACAAACGGAACATCAGACTTAGCAAAGGGATAAACAATTCCTCTCCAATGCATCCACCAAGAACATCACTAATAATTCCTCTTTTGTGAAACAACTAATGTTGACTTGAAAAGCTTTGAAATTCAGCTTGGCATTTCACTACTTCAACTGTAAAATATCCTAATTTTGGATAAGTATTTTTATACTTTGTTTATTTGAGTAAAACATTTTATGAATATACACTGCCTGGCCAAAAAAAAAGTCGCCGTTGCACTTGGCAGTGTTATGATCTGGGGTTGCTTCAATTGGTCAGGTCTAGGCTCAGCAACGTTATGCAGCAATAAAATTAAGTCAGCTGAGTGCCTGAATGTACTGAATGAGCAGGTTATCCCATCAATTGGCATATTCCAGGACAACAGTGCCAAGATTCATCAGGCTCAAATTGTGAAAGAGTGGTTCAGGGAGCATGAGGAACCATTTTCACACATGAATTGGCCACCAGAGTCCTGACCTTAACCCCATTGAAAGTCTTTTGGATGTGCTGGAGAAGACTTTACGGAGTGGTTTGAGTCTCCCGTCGTCAATACAAGATCTAGGCCAAAAATAAATGCAACTCTGGACGGAAATAAATGTTGTGACGTTGCATAAGGTTGTCAAAACAATGCCACAACCAATGCGCGCCGTAATCAAGCTAAAGGCGGTCCAACGAAATATTAGAGTGTGCGACTTTTTTTTTGGCCAGGCAGTGTATATGGTGCTGGTGATCATTAAATAATTCATGAGCTCAGTAGCTACGACAGCATATCAGGGCCATTGTAGGCTATTGTTTTTTTTTGTTTTTTCTTTACCGCAGCTGGTAATATTCTGAGAAAAAAAACGGAATTTCTGAAATTAAAATCAGAAATGTGTGAGAAACAGGCAACCGGCTCTTTTTTGGTGATGTAGGCTACTACAGGCAACCGGCTCTTTTTTCTTACTGATGTAGGCTACTATAGGCTATAGCCTGCTAAACATCTGAAAAACTGACATGTTCCCTCATCAAATATTTTTTTTAGTCAACTATTCACACTTATGTTTCACCCATAACTGCATCAGCACCAAACAGGACAGACAGATAAGTCAAAAATATAATGCGATTACTTGAACACCTTGACCGCAGGACTCAAGAACATCCTGGAACAGCGGCTTGCGGTGAAATTACTGCTGCTTTAATTTAAATTTTCAAGAAAAGGGGAGGAAAATAAATATAGGGACAAGCTGTAAATAGGGGCAGGCTATTGTTCTTACCCATACCATTTGTGTGTATTTGAGTCAAACTTAGAAAAGAACTATAGTCATGTAGATTTTCAGCACAGTCTCATGGAAGATATTATAGAGTCTATAATGTCTTCCATGTTCATTTCACTTAGAATATATGTCTGCAATGAGTAGGCTATAGCCTACGGTAAAATAGTTTTTAAGTTTGAATTTAGTTGTGATAAATTTCCCATGAGTCCAAATACTTTAAACATTCATAACCCATAGAACCTTTTTTTTAAAAGTTTTATTTGCTCCAGACTTACACGAAAGCAAGTGAAATTATCCTAACTAAAGTTAATTTGGAGATGTCCACTCACCCTGCACCACACAGTTTCCTTTTGTTTTTCGCAAATTACATATTGTTACCATTATTTAAATACAGTTCTGCCAACCCAGCTGCCAGTATTTTATGGTAAAACATAGCCTACAATTTATTTTTACAGTGCATAAATAATGGCAACAATCTGTTAAGTGTAACAAGCTGTAGGCACATAGGCCTATGTAATTACAGTGAGCACCATAAGTCATTGGACAGTGACACATTTTTTGTTATTTTGGTTTTGTACTCTAGCACTTTGAGTTTGAAAAGATACAATGACAATGAGGGTGAAGTGCAGCTTTAATTTGAGGGTATGTTCATCCATATCGAATGAACCGTTTAAAAATTATAGAACCTTTTGTACATAGTCCCCCCCCATTTTTCGGCATCAAAAAATATTGGACAGTTTAACATAATGTAGAATAAAGTAATAATTTTTAAATATTTTGTCGCGTATCCTTTGCATGCCATGACTTCCTGATGTCTGTGACCCAACAATATCAAAAGACTCCTACAAGCGATATTATAACCTCTCTGCATTTGAATGGATTTGCTGAGGACACGCTGTATATCTATGAAGGACCCAGGAACTTTGGGAATCCCAAACCCACGATGCAGATCAAACTGACCAATGATGCATGAAGCTATCACATGAAAAAAAGTATGCTTTGCAGTACACAGTATATTGGCATCCATTTAATCAGAACTGACTCTTATCCCTCCGCCACATATATAATGTAAAATGTATCAATCAAGAACAGATCATTCTAGTTTAAAGTACGTTATGATACAAATTATATTTTTTCACAGCAGATGAGATGCTGTGTTATATGTCTTTGCCTGTTTGTTTAGTAATAAAGATGACTCTACAGATGTCTCTCTCTCTATCTCTCTCTCTCTCTCTCTCTCTCCCTCTCTCTCTGATATCCATGCCATAGAGCCATAATAATTAAAATTTATATTAAATGTATTCTTATTTGTGATTATTACATTGTGTACATTTTTCCTGAGACACATTGACCGTGTTTGCCCTGGAGCTGTTCTGGTCACGTGCCTTGCTAAAGGTTACCACCATGTGACTCTCTGCTTGTAACATTGCTTAATGTGTAATAACCCCATGTATTGATATACTGTAGATGTCACCACAACTTCAGTAATATCTTGATGGTTTTGTGTTTTAATGTAAGTATAATGCATGTATGTTAGCATCCTGTGAAAACAGGCCTGTCTGAGCTTCCTTCACAATATTTTCTAGAGCTAGCAAATTAAACTGCATAATAATTTTACCATAGTCCATCTGCAATAGTTCACCTATTAAATTGTTTTAATCAGCTGCCAGTAATGCATATAATTACCATATACTGCCGTTGCTTTAGATGTTCAGGCTTAAAAGATTTTTCTTGGCTGCTGACAAATTAAATCATTAAATACTGTAGGTATATAAAAAACCATTACGATACCAATCAAAAGTTTTATAGACCATAGAAATGAGCATGAATAAAAATGTAAAAAGGTCAGGGTTTCTAGATCCAAAAGCAAACATAAATCATTCATACATTTTTTTTATGTGTTTGCTTTCATGTTCATGCATTTATTTTATATTTGTTTGTCTGGGAAAATGTATAATTTCTAACAATAATGCTGACACAATAAAGGTAGAGTGGAATGTGATGAATAGTAGTCCCTCATATGCATGGCTGTGACTGATGCTTGAACAGCCCTTGGGGCTTATTTACACTATGTTATTTCAGCTTCTTCCCAGTGATGGATTGTCATTTTAAATAATCTTATTGGAAATTCTGTTCTTGTAGAAAGGAGTGTGTTTTCATAAATGGGCTGCTTTTTCTAAAGTAGGAACCATGGAACCGGTCACCTGTATCAAATAACATTTCAATATTATAAATGCAAATTCATAGCCCTTTGGGAGAAAGGCAGGCCAACAGCAGTTGTCTTCTTTAGTCGGCCAGAATTACAGCCAAAGATAATTTGAGAAATATTGCCAATAAACCATACCTTTTAAATAACACTTTATTCATTTATTTTATAATCATTTTATTATATTTATTTCTTTATATGTATAATTCAATTATTAAATTATTTATTTATATATTTGGATGTATTTATATGTATTATTTTATTCATATGTAGTCATATACTGTATATGTTTATTTATTTTTATATGTATAATATTTCTATTTATTTATTCATTTAGAAACAGGTTTTGATGTTCTTTATGAAACTAATGGAGTTTTACACTATATTATTTTATTTTTTTCTATAGTACAATGTCCCAAAATGGATTTAAAGAATGGTCACTGAACTCTAATGCACCTGTACCAAATGGTAATTATTTTGGTAATAGAGTGCAGAGGCCTGGTGGGTATATTACGAAGTGAGATTATGGGGTTAACTAAATGAAGACTTAACCCTGGGTTTTCCATATCATGACACTGACTCACTTTTAATCGGGGTCCAGTTTTGGTATGAGGGGCCATCCGCACACTTAGAACAGTGCATTAACAGGATGGGTCACCCAGGAGATTGTTATGCTGTTTGTTGCACTGATTTTGTAGTGAGTGGTAGATATGTAGTGGTAGATATTGTGGGTATCCCAAATTGACAGACCAAAGGAAGCTATAAGTCTGAGGATTTAAGCGTGAAAAAACTCATTTATAATTTTCAGTTGTTTTCTACGAATGGAATTTGTTTTCTCAGCCGTGTTTATTGTTCCAGGTAACCCAATTTTGCAGTCGCATTGCCATATAAAGCTGCCATATTAGAGGATAATATACACTCCAAAAGGCTTTTAGCCAGTCTCTAATAGGCCCTAGTTTTATATTACATTGCAATCATTTGGCAGACGCTTTTATCCAAAGCAACATACAATAAGTGCATACAGAAGGTCATCGAAGCAACTACAGAACAGATAAGACAAAGCACATCCTTCCCATAATGTAGCAGCTATCCCAAGTAATGAACATTGAATACAGTTCACACAGTAAGCTTTGAGTAAATCACCTAAACTATAACATCAAACAGTTACAGACAAAAAACAAAAAAATAACACGGACATAGTTTTCTCCTATGTCTGCACCTAGGTATTTAAACAAAACACACACAGCCTCAAAGGGACGACCTTGAAAAAGCACTGGTTTTAACGTGCCTAAGTCATTGCCACATTTATACATTATATGATAAAAAATAATTGAAACTCCTGGCAACTTTACGCCATTGTGTGCCATGTGGATAGCTAGTGTCACGTTTGAAATTCATGGAAGTATCTCCTCCATTATGTAACTAGATAGTCTCTGAATCTTTTTTTTTTTTTGCAACCCAGTAGAAAAAACAATGAACCTTTGGATTCTGTATATAGTTAGAGCCATATCTTAAGGTCTGATTTGAGCACTGTATACATACAGAAGCACTGCCACGCGCTTCAGAATTGCGCAACACGTGTTAATAATCTTTAGCTATTTGTACATGAGTAGCTGAGTCATCCTGTCTTTTAATTGGGGAGCACGCTTCAGTATCCTCCTCCACTGTGTCGTCGTATCCGTGTAATTAAATGCTCTGGTAAGTCTTGTTGCCGGGAGTGAGAGGCTTGGGTATTTGCTAAAAAATGCTGATTTAAGTGCCCTGTGTGTGATGCGTGGAAGAGGGGTGCGACTCTCCAACAGTTTGAAGTGTCGATATGTTTTAAGTAGTGTGGATAAAGGGAAGCTCCATTCTCTGAAGCTTTCCACTGGGGAGAACGGGCAGAACCGGGAGCAGCACGCACTGGTGCTTTACAAAAGGCCCTGAATAATAAACCCACTTCAAAATATTCATATTCATTTTTCAAAAGAAAGAGCTCAACTGAGGAGCGCAACTATTTTCTGAAGGGACCTGGGGGGGTATACTATGACGCAGGATTACTTACTTAGCCGGATAACTGCACGGAGTAAAACCGGGAACGGCTCTTTTTACTTCAGTCCATGTTCCAGATTTGGGATGGTTCCGGGTTTTACTCGGTGCAGTTATTCAGTGAACCGAGGCTGTGTCCGAATCGGCACCCTTCCATACTATTAGGTAGGCTTCTTGAGTAGACGGGACAAAAAAGTTGTTAAGTAGGCCAAGATTTTTCTAAATATGCTATACTTTAAACCCCTGTATGATACACTTACTTCCGGGGTTTCGCTGAGTATATTCGGGAACACACTTTTCAAGAAGTGCACCAACATTTTGGTCGCATGACGTAAAGCTTCATTTTTAAAAATGAGGTGCAGCTTCGCTGACGTTTTCCTTCAAATACAACAAAAACAACACGTGACATGGGTGGGATGTCTTACGACGCTTACACAGTACGGTTGAAAAATAGTATGGCGGATATTTTTTGCGTACTGCATGTTGCGTGCTAAACAGTGCACATTAAACAGCACACTTCTGCCAGTGCACTGCACGCACGAGACAGGGCGCAGTAGATAGGGGGCTTATTCAGAAACAGCCCAGGTAATCCTGCTTCGTAGTATACCCCCCTGGTGGCTTCACTTGTGGTGATGTCAAAATTAAGTGCCCAGGAAGTAGCATTGGTCACTAAACAAAAAAATTAATTATAAAGGCTGCCCTAACAGTTTCTGTTTTGATGGTATCACGGCATGAATAGGAGAATGCTACAGCTGGGCAAATACAGTTAATATTATCCATGATAATAATAACTGCAAATTCTCTTAGCTATCATTATTTCATAAATAAAAATAAAAAGGTCATGGCAGTTACATATTATGCTCTTCTGCCCTGCATTTCTAATGAAGAGTAGGTTTACCAGCCTGTGCCATCAGACCACTGCAGCCAGTCCACAATGCTGCTGCCCGACTAGTCTTCAACCTAAATTCACTCATGCCATGATACTTTAGAATGCCCTTCATTCAGTTCAGATGCACTCTGGTATATCAAGATGTGAATGTACTGTCCCTTGCTATCCTCAGACAATGATTTCACCATGCACTGCAGCCAGACCTCTCCACTCAGCCTCTTCTCTCCAGCACTCCTCATAGCACTGGCTTTCCTCTACTATCCTTGAATAGTAGAACAACAATTCCCTAATCAGGAAGGCTGATTCACTGGCTGTTTTCTGCAAATGTCTGAAAATCCACCTCTTCAGCGTACTCCTCATTGTTTGTATTTAAAAAATTACGGTGGCACTTATTTCATTGTATCTTTGCTGATCTTTCTCTAGCGGTGTTTGTTTACCATGTTACCAGCACTTTTGTAAGTCCTTTCGCTAAAAGCATCTGCCAGAGGACTGATTACATGCTATACTTCAGGTATGCAAGTGCTGGAGGTAAAGCATCAATTTGATATTGCATTTAGTGAATTTAGTGAGGAGAAATATAGAAGTAGAAGGGAGTAGATCAATTTACAAATATACAGTGGTACTATGCACAAATACAATTTTGTGTATAGTACCAACGCAAGCTTAGTAGGAGTGTATCTGCTAGGCCCATAGAGAAATAACCCCCCCCCCCCCAAAAAAAAAAACACTTCTAGAGCAGCCTAGTTTTTCCCAGATGTCAGCATCCAATATCTAACCATATCCAGCCAAATGTTTAACTTCAGCCATCCAGTAAAATGGCCAGTACTGCTTCTTCAGCACATTGTGCAGCGAATTTCCTATGCCTCTGGAATACAAAACATAACTATCATCAGTAAAGTTCACATTTACTCACATTGAAAATCACCCACACTAAATATTAGTACTGAATAAAAATAAAAGAGATAGCCTACTTGTTTTACAGTATGCTCTCTCAAGTCTACCAGTTCCTTAGAACATCCATAGCAGCTGACAAAGACAATGTGGATCTCAGACACTGAGCATCACCTACCTACTGTACTTTCTCACTTTCAGGGCAGTGTTCAGGCAGATACCTTGACTGAACAAATTGACTGAAGTTGGGTAATTGTTGTAGGCTGTATTGAAATGAAAATCTAAGCCCTTTTTTCAGAAGACATCTTAATAAGTTGTTTCAATTTGTGTGTAGAAGACCTGCAGATAATTAGATTTAATGATTTCATGAACATCATTGCCCACAGAAAGCAAGCCCATGGCACATGGGAAGAAAAAAAAACACATGGGGCGATGCAATTTATGGAATTTGTGCATTCACCTTGCTTTACACTCACAATTTTAATTGTTTTAGTTTTTTAATCTTCAATATTAATATGACTCAAGAGGAGCAGTTTTACACAAAATCAATACAGAACAAAAGATCACCAGGGACACACACTGTTTTATTTGCACCAAGTAGGCATAATCTCAGACTTCTCTAAGCATCCAGGCTGAGACATGGGGTGCACCAAGCAAACAGTCTCATCCAGGACAGTGATAAACATACATTTACTAAGGGGCAGATGATTTTAAACGAGTATGTGCCTTCTTGGTGATATCGCACTCCTGTATTCCTGAGACTAACGCTGATTTTTTCCACATTTGTAAGTTGCCCTGGATAAAATTGTCCGCTCAGTGAACATAATGTCATATAGTGATTAAATGATTGTTTTCTTGATTAACTGAATGATTCATTGATTAAAATGTCAGAATAAACTGCCACAGTCGTAGCACAAGCATTGCAATATGGATTTTACTGTGGCGCAGCCAGTTGGTGTAGAGAAAGCCCTGGTCACACTTTAAACGAAGTCTCCATATAAAGGCTTTATATAGCATATATAAAGCCTTTATAAACGAGACATAATGGCTTCATAAATCATACATAAGCAAATGTCATGCTTCATAAAGGATGACATAACACCTTATGCAACATATTATGTCAAATGTGACATTTCCAATGGTAGTCACCTGGCTAATGGCTAAACATTATACTGGGTGACATGAAACATACGTATGTAGGAGGCTTGGCTAACTGTGACACATCTGGTATAACATGTTGCACAAGAAGGTGTTATGTCACCCATTATGAAGCATGGCATTTGCTTACGTATGATTTATGAAGCCATATGTCATATTTATGAAGGCTTTATATAGCATAACCCTAGGCTGCGTGTGAGGACACAAACATGAGCGTAGCACTGCTACACCACATAGGAATAGGCTTTCCATGGCCTGTGTCTCTGTGAAAAGACATGACTTGAGCACTAAAATCCAAGGGAGAAGCCTTTCCCTGCCTTTGCAGTGTCGAACTAAAGAAGGCTTTTTGCTAATAAAGCTTGTTGGGAATATGAGTCAAAAGAATATCAGTATGCAGTCATAGACTAATCTTTTGAATATTTAATCGCAATTTCCACACTGCTTATGAAAAGCCTTCAGTTGTGCAGCCATACAGACCAAAGGGAACTGAATGCAGAACATTTTTAGTAAGTGTATACAATATATGTTTCAGACGATGGAGTATTGCTGTAGTTGAGTTGGTCTAACAGAAACAGTCTGTGTTCCTAAAGCACAAGTATGCATGCTAGGCAATTAGCAAGTATGCATGCTAGGTACTTCATTGCACTTGCTCATAGGCATTACCACACATACTTGCTAGGGAAGGGATACAAAAATGAATCAATGCATTTCCATTTGTTTATTGGAATTTGTATTGATTTTGTTTCAATGTGGTGTCTCATGGCACACGCGCCTGGTTGGACATTTATATCACAAGACTTATATTTATATCACAAGATTTATATCATCAATATTTCATTTCATTTTACCTGTCGGAAAGCGATCTGTCATTTTCTTTACAATACTGCCTCAGGTTCCCTGACTACAAAACATTTGTTTCATACTATCGATAAAAGAGAGAAGCAGATGGCTTATGAGATACTATAGTTTTATTAGCTTCAATAATATTTATCAAATATATATGTTTACACTTTTTCCTCATTTGGCTCATTATGTACAGAAAATGATGCAACAGGGGAAGTTCCTTTCCAGGGTTTCAAAGAAGCATTGGGCCATTTGGACAACTAACGTTCCAGTTCCAAATTGCCCTTATTTGGGCAACAAGGGGTGGTTTTCTGGTCCTGTTATTATTTATCTATGTATTTATTTATTTGTTTGTGTTTTTTTTTTTGTTTTTTTTTCTGTATATGTGTTCTTTTTCAGTGGCAGGGATCACTCACAGGAATTTTGCACTTAAATGGTTTCCTTAAAAAAATGGAATGACACAAAGACTCACCACTGATCCTTATATTATGGCCGGGGTTTGGGACTGCCCCCCAACAAACGCCTGCAGATCCATTTTGTTTTTGGTTTACATGCACACCGATCATAGGTACACATACTCTGTAATGCTTACCTCTACACTTAAAGATTGCATTAACATCGGGCTTAGAGTTTGAGTTCTAACAGTAGTATGGAAGTATGCATTTTTTACAAAGTGCTACAGAACTATAGCTCACAGTAATTTTTTGCCCATAAAAAGACGGGGAAAGGAATGAGTGGCACTAAAAATGAAGCCACAACAGAGCACTGGGGGGAAAAACCATGACGCACCAGCACAGGTTGTTGCTAAGAAACCGTGTCAGAGCAAAAATACACATGCTTTTCAGTCATTGAACATGGTTCATTTAAATACTGTATTTCCATACACACTACACTGCTCAGATCATGTAAATTTCACTAGAATGCTTTGTTAATTAAGAGCTAGACAGTTAAATGTACAACACAGTTACTCTGCAATAAACCTTCAGAATTATTCTCACATATTGTCAATCAGATGTGTATTCCCTAGCCTTGATGACAACACATTTGCCACCTGGACTAATCAATAGCACAGTGCATATATATATATATATATATATAGATTTCAGTTAATAAAATATATTACAATTAAACAACAAGCAAACATGCATAGCAAAAATAGTACAATAAATAAAATACATACTACTTTGTGCAACATAAAACAGTTATGCATTTTAAAATAAAAATATAATAATAATACTTAATATTATTGTTATTCTTGCTGTTGCATTAATGGTTTACACTTAGAGCTGAGTTAAAATATCTACCCTTCTCTACTAAGGTGTACTCTGTGTCAATGCTCGCTGATATTATTATGTGAGTGTGCGCGTATGCATGCGTAATGTGCAGTATGCAGCATCTATGGGTACAGTATAGGATGTTTAGTATCTTACTGCTTATTGTGTGATATCTGTTAACTGAATGATCTGAATAATGCAGGGTCAGGTCACCCCTGAGGGAATGCCTCCAGGAGAGTGCAAGTGTTGGTTTTCCATCACATCCATCAAAGGGCTCCAAGGCGCATACAATATAGCAGAGGTGGAAATCCAGGGGACATAAAGTAAAAGTCCTGCCATGTGTTTCTTCCACCCGTGGGCTCAGCCAGCTGATTTCACTAATTAGTTCTACCTCCTTGCTGAAGAATTATGTTAATTAGCAAAATACTGGGGAGGACTTTTACTTTATGTCACCTGGATTTCCACCTCTGCAATATGGATTCCTCATATAAACCAGATTGCCAGCTCCTGCATTTCTTTTTTTACTCTAGAACATGTATACTCAAATCTGGACCTCAAATCCAAATCCGGCCCTAGTTTTCTTTCTCCCAGGTTATTAACAGAACAGGTCATGCTACTGATTGGCCAGACTGTCTTCACACCCAGTTCCAGGTAAAGGGAGGTTGGAAAACCAGCAGTTCTTCGACCTCGAGGACCAGGGCTCTAGAAGGTTCTGGTAGGTAACACAATATGAATATCCAGTGCCCTTCCAGTTCAAGTGCAAGAACTTACACTGCCACCAGAATTGTCCTTGGTCATGCCCTTAACAAATATTCATGAGATGCATCAAATTTGAATGTTCCAGCCACATTACAGACAGAACTTAATAATATTACAGAATGTAATAATTACTAACAGGGTTAATAATACAGAGCTGATAATTTGGTTAATCTTTGTCTACAATTAACACACAGTCATCCAATAGCATCTATCTCAAATAGCATCACAGATCTCCAAAGCTCCCTAGGAAGCTTCTCTAGATAATCATGTATACTACAACAATGTAATGGATGTGGGTTTAAAGGCACCAGATTTGATTAAGGAATTAACCTTGAAGAAGGGTTGTCATATCACATGAGCAAGGCATTCACAAATAAAGAGTCTGACCCAGAGGGCTGTTTAAAGAAAAACATTTTACAAACCCAATCAGTCTCCTGCTGTTTGAGTGCTGCTGAAATACAGTACGGTGGGAAGAGCCCCATGGAAGCTCTTTAATGTTATGTGCCATCGTAAGTCCCTAAAAGCACCTAGTTTATTTAACTGGATATTTTAAAGCTTCCATAAATCCATTCCATAAAGTCCTCCACATTCTGTTTGTTCTTCAAATGGCCATTTTGTTTATCTGAAATAAATGTGCCAAAATGTTTGGAGAGGGTTTGTCTGAGCTCCTCTAGTTTGACAGGTAAAAGGTGAGGCCATTGTTCAGCATGGGTGCAGGGGTGGCTCTTTTTTTTTTGCGATTTCCTCATCACATTTCATCAAGAAGAGCAGGTCCTTTTACCTGTTGAGATGTACTGCTGCTAGATTGCATGATGGTGGGCTTGGAAGCTGAAGTGTCTGTGCCTGAACTCATATCTGGTTAGAGGTCACAGGGAGATCATTATTCTGCATGGGTGCAGTTGTTTTCATTTCTAGAACAAACATTTTACACTTTCCCTCTATTTGAGGCCCTGCTAATAAAAACGTGTCATGAAGGAGATGGCGGTACGTACTCTGCAGAGCATAAGATGTCAGAGGGGCCCAGTGGGTGCTTGGTCAAGGGCATAACAGCTTGTTTTTGAACGGAGGGGTTTATGCACTTGTCTCTTCGCTGTCTTTCAATTCCATGGAAGTGATTTGTTCAGGAAAGGTCATTTTTCTGCACAGAGGACTACGACTCTTTCAGCTGTTGTCACTGACTTATGAATCATTAACACTGATGTTCCATACCTTTCCATTTTTGAAATACGTTTTTTCTGCGTAGGAGTTAAAACAGACCTCTCCCCAAAAACCTTTACATTCTGTTCATGAAATTAAGGGAAAATATTTTCAATTGCGGTGATGTGTCCCACCAATTTTATCCTAACCATGCGAGTACTGACTGTAGCCAGGAAATGTGCGAGGGGATGGGCCCCATCATTGCTCAGGTAGGAAGTGATTCAGTCCGCTGACTACTCCCCGTTTATCACATTAGAGCAATCAGGTGCCTGCAGTCTGCCTGTACCCACTGTACAGAATGTGTAGCTATGTAACGCAGGGACTGCATTTTGGAACAAACACATTAATTTGCTATTTGCAGACTCTTTTGAGTCAGAAATAATTCAGGCAGCACTGTTTGCAGTCACAGCTCAGGGTAATTGAATTTACTTAATTGAGTTAAATTAAGCTTTTTTACAAGGCCCTTGAGGGCTGGTGGCAAAATGATATTGTGCCACTTATGATCTTTCAGCCATTGCAAGGTATCATCCAATTGCAGGATATAAGTCACCCTTATTTTCTTTTTCTTTCTTTTCTACAGTCTCTTCAGCCTCTACTGGAATCATTTCCCGAGACACCCCAGAATGAATATCACACAGCTGAAATGCAAACATACACACAGCGATGTTAGAATTTATTATATCCCATAATTCCACAGTCCAGATCATTGGAGTAGTTACCCTCATGTCACAAGCCCAGGTAGATAGCTTATGATGGTATAATGTTATTCGCACATTGTTTACATTATGCATTTAAGTACATGTGGACATGGTAATTTTCTAATCCTTACAAGCAAAATTACTTTAAATCACTTAAATTTCATTCTTTTTCTGCAGGTACATTTCGGAGGAAAAACATTTTTTTAATCCTGTTGACTGCTTTTTCAAAATTTTCCTGGGAAAAAGTATACTTCATTCAATGCATTATGACAATTTCATTGTAAATTTGCAATAACAAATACCATTGTAAGCTGGGAAGCAGCAAAGGCAGAATGGGTTTCAGACGCCTGGCCATAGTTTTCCAGTATTCACGTGGACATTGATTAACTTTACACCTGACTGTGGTATGGCAGCGTATTTCTGAGCCGTGGACAACCTCTTGACTCCTTAACACCCCCGTGCACAGTTATACGGCATGATTCACAGAGACTGGGAGGAGCACAGATGCACTGACATGCCAATACTGTCAGAGATCAATGACTCTTTATCCGCTCTCTCCAGTGATTCCAGCAGACGTCAATCCAAAAAGTTACTCTAGATCCCCTGATGTCGCTTCCTCCTCTTTCTAAGCCCCTC
This sequence comes from Synaphobranchus kaupii, assembly GCA_029718625.1. Classification (NCBI taxonomy): domain Eukaryota; kingdom Metazoa; phylum Chordata; class Actinopteri; order Anguilliformes; family Synaphobranchidae; genus Synaphobranchus; species Synaphobranchus kaupii. The sequence goes on from CM056380.1 coordinate 97,770,365, forward strand.
TCTGTTTATTTCTTCAGTCTGATTTTCTTCTTGTATCTGAGACAGAATGTTATGGGCTAACATCTGAGCCCGGATAAGAGAGAGTATGTTTGGTTTGGCTCCCTGAAGAGATGCAAAATTTCAGATGATGTTTGGAAAGACCATGTGGAAGCATAGCTTTATTCTCCTTAAGCATCATTTTTTTCTTTCTTTTGCTGGATTATTTTATTACAAATGATTACAAATATTGCAAATTATTCTTTTGGAATACACTTATTTGTCTTCAAGTTTGGAATGCCCAATCAATTGTGTTTATGCTCATAGCTGAAACTGCCTTTGTCAATTAATTCCCAGATCATCGGGCCCATCCACGCTAGACCAATGCTGTCAGAGGATATTAATACCTTTTTAAGGGCCTGATTTATTAAGATCTTTAGCGGGTGCAAAATATTTTAGCACACGCAAAACTAAAAAGACAACAAATGATTGGTGCAAAACAAATACCATGACCAAATTTGTCATGGTATTGGTTTTGTGTGTACTAAAAGGTTTCCGCACACTCTAAAGGTCTTAGTAAATCAGGCCCTAAGTACTTCATTATTTGTGTGTGCTGATACAGTTTTTTTTTGTTTTTTGGCAGTAACATTTATCCCAGTGTTTTCGTCTCTCCATTCATATTGCTGCAAAGTTCTCCCTCAAAATGGAGGATCACAGCAAGCCCTCAATTATACATCGCACACAGTGGGGCCACTGGCCACAGTCAGCACTGGCATTGATAGCATTCTGTATGTGACCACTATAAAAACAAAATGTTCGTAGACCTTTAGCTCACTAAATTGCATTTTTTTTTAAATCTTTTTTGATTGTGTGTCATTGCATGGAAATAGGTTCTGGCTCACAGAGGTCAAAATATGTTTTGCACCTGGTTGCTTTGATGCAGCATGGGATATAGTTGAAGCAAATTTGCAAATATATAGTATATTTCAGGCCCACTATGCTTTTAATTATGATAGATTTAATACAGAAAGACAGTTTTTTGCATTGAACTTCTCCTCTTTCATCCATGCCTTGCTATAATCCCTATCACCTTTCCTATTTTTCTGAGAAGGGTCTATCTGCAGTGTGCAGATGCTCAGGGAACGCCCCTTCTATGGGAACGCCTAACTCGTCACTCAGAGGACGTCACTCGAAGGGAGCACACAAACCGGAATGTACTACAAAGTCAACAAAGATATATGTCGAATTCAAAGACCCCCTGATTTTTGTGAGTTTGTGATTCCGGTACCCCACCCCAACCCCTAAACATAACCTCACAGGAGTTCACGTAACTCCGGCTCATGCCCGAACTGTTAAGATAGTGGGGTTCCACATAACTTGGGCTCATGCTCGAACTGTTAAGATAGTGGGGTTGTATGCATGCTCAATAAATCAAACAGTCATTAATGCTTTGAACTTTTATTAACTTTGTACATAGTTAAACGTAGAAGGGGCGTTCCCTAAGCACCTGCACACTGCAGATGGATGATATTGAGTTAGTTTATAGTTTACAGTTAGTAAACACGGACACATTTATGCCAATGCTTCGGATTTCCATTCAGCAATTCAGTTGATTTTCACCTTTAACCTTTGGCAGCCACGTGGCCTTTCATTTTGGATGCTTTGCCAACACTGCAAGGTCACAAGGATGATTCATTGCTTTTATAAAATGAAAGTAACAATGGCATTTGTGAAAGCTCCTCCAACACAACACACAGAAAAAGGGGTTAAAATTACAGCCGCCCACTTGCTAAAAACAAATCAACTTTCTGTAGGCCATGCAGCCTGTCTAGACTCCAGTAACTCAAGTCAATGCTGCCATTGCCAAAAGTGCAGTGATATGAACACAAATCCGGGTAAAAAACAGGAACATTCGTTCATGTTGTATGAATTTATGGATTTGCATAAGCATGGCTATTTTTTCATCAGCTTACATGTTCATTTCCATAAACCTGTCAAGGCCCAGGGGGATAATAAGTTTAATAGATGAACTCTTTTATTATGTGGAAAGAATAACTGGCGCTGCTATGCTAAGAATGTTGAAGATACCTATCTAATTTACAGAAATAGACACAGGGCTGGCTGAAGAACTGCATTATGTAATTGAACAGAGGCAATCTACAGCGGTAGCCTGTGGGTGCGGCTCCAACACATCGACGTCCGTGCGAAACAAGAGCCCTTACGCGAAGTCCTGTGTGTTCCGCGCCTGCGTTTGTAATACACGGGGCTTTGCAGCTTGCGCTGCCTCCTTGTGTTTAAAAGCATTCGGGTCAATGGCAGCAGTCACTCTTACCGAACACGTGACATTCCTGCAACGTGGTCATATATTATCGCAAGTTTTTTTGTGTGATGCTGCCATCGCACTGCATTAGCAGAGATAATGTGGTTGGGGGCCTCACCTGTGAATACTACACTCTCCAGCAGGCACTTGGTTCAGGAACTGTCAAACCTATTAATAGTAATTGGAAAAAAAAAGATCCATGTTTGAAATGTCACTGCTGTCTGTTTCTGGCATCCGTATTCAAGGTAAATCTCTCCTTAAAATATTTTTTTCTTAAGTTTTTGAAATATAATAGACATATTATTCTGTTTACTCAACTGCATCATTACAAAAGAGGAAATTACGTAATTAAATGTTCTTTCTCTAATTCTAGCTCATGCACTCATAGATTTAAAAAAAACTTTTTAATTGCTGATTCTGGCCTGGTATTAACCTTGAGGCCATTTTGAAAACGGGACAGACAAACTCGAAAACAGCACCTCGTAGGACTCTAGAATGAAATAAAGAGAAAATATCTCAATGTGAAGGAACAGTATTCTTTTTTAAAAACCCTAGGGCGATTTATTGCAGCAAGCTCACCTAAATGCTGACTGTCCTGAAACAGTAAAGGCAGATCTCTTTAAAAATACACACGCCAGCCTGCAGCAGAGTTCCACAACTTGCATTTATTTATTTATTACTCAAAAGCTTGTATATCGTGTTGCCACGCCCCACGCCCCACGTGCACTTGTGCTTGTTACCTGGTGTGTTCTGTCTGTTTTGGCAGTACTGACAGTGGAGTTGTGGCCAGGACTGTGGAGATTTCCTGCAGCTGATTAGCAGGCTATATAGCCCGGATGGCCAATCTCTCGCTGACCTTCCTTTTGATGCATGGATGTTTTGTTTTGCTGTATTTTTGGTTTTCTGCTTTACAACACAACCCCGGCAGCATATACACTCATCCAACACACGCAATTACACTGACGTTTATGGACTTTCACTCCCCACTAGTTTTTTTATGCTTTGTTATTTAAATGAATTCCTTTTGTCACACTTTCAATCTGCGTCTCCTTGAATCATGGTTTGGCTTTGAGCCGGTCGTTAGTTTGCATAGCGTGCACCTGCGTACTAACAGTGTTTATCATGCAGTATGTACTGTAGGTATTGCTATTGCTAATGCTACAGGATGCTGGTAGCCTTTCCAGAACATGCAAATGAAAACAAGGCATGATGGACAGTAATATGGCAGATCGAAACCGTGCCACACGCTCAAGTCACTGATGACATGGGGTTCAAGGGTCAGCTACAGCCAATAATCTACCATCTGACCAGGGTTCTATGAGGGGGAGGGGAACCTCATCCTAATATGCACTCAGATAAAGAGTTAATTGATTGAAATGGAATAACTCAATAACTCATGAATGTGAAAGCAAGGTGCTTTCGCCAATGGCGTGGGGACCAGCCCTTTGCCTTTTCAGGAAGGAGAGGTTGCATTCCCATGTCTCCACAAGATGAAATGAGAGCCATATCTGAAGGGTCTGTGGGAACAGATGTTAAATGGCAATGAAGCCTGCCTGCGAATGTTTCAGTCAGCACTGTGCAGCGCTTTGCGCTTTCTCTCTGAATGTAATTTAGCAGAAAGCCTTCTTTACCCCCTGGAGAGGATCTCTTATATCAAAAGAAGAAGCCCTGTGGTGGTGTGAAGTGGTCTGAAAAAGCCCTCTCCACACACGCACACACACGTGAACACGCGCGCGCACACAAACATGCACATACACTCTTTGTTTCTCTCTCTCTCTCTCTCTCTCTCTCTTTCTCACACACTCACACACAGTACACATGGACATACACACAACAACACACTTTCAAAAAATATATTCTTGAAAATAAATACTTGGTTCATAATTGCAGCATTTTTTTTTGTTTTTTCATCAGTAAAAGCAATCATGTGAATAGGTCTTGGTCATATGCCAAAGCTCTGAAGTGACGATCCTTCACCCTCTACACTTATTCAGAAATTATTCTATTACTTGTAAAAGCCAAGAAAAAGCAAGTCATAAGTCTATTCACCATGAGCAGTTAATTCTCCATAGCAAGAATATAGCCTCATTTTAATCAACACTTAGTACTCTGCTAACAGACGGAGTTCTGTTTACATATATATATTTGGTCGCAACTTCCTGATGTCTGTGACCCAACAATATCAAAAGACTCTTGATATCTTATTTTCTGGTACTCTTACAAGCGATACTATAACTTCTCTGCATTTGAATGGATCTCTATGGGAATTGGGGGGTGGGACTAGATTAATTGTAAATTATGCTGGAACTGTATGGAATACATGGTTGGCGAACTGGCTGTAAGTCATCAAGGGTCTGAGGTATCAAACAAGCCTCAAACCATCACTCAGCTGCCAGATATGCAGGAGATATGGAAGGATCACTTTAAGGGTTGTTTTTCCTAACAAATCTTCCTATTGAACTGTGGAAAAATAAGTCAGGAGAAGAAACCCTTCAAGTTAATAAAAAATTATTTTAAATATCATATTCTCAAGAAAACTGTTTAAACTATTGATTGAAAAATAAGCAGTCAATACAAGCACAATGCAAAAAAAAAGCTGTTCAGAAAGGATGAGATGAAGTGATTATTTTTAGATGTGCACATGCTGTTAGTGATATTAATCGAATACAGTGACATGCATAGGTGGAAAATTGTGTGTGTGTGTGGGGGGGGGGGTACTGTTCGTCATCGGACGTTTCCAACTGTGACCTCAAACAGTGAGGCTGGGAGGAATCTGGATATATTAGCATGATACTTCCTGTCCTCTCACAGCAAGACTCCACAAATTCTTTAAGTGGGAATTATGGGAAAGCCCAGTTGAGACACTGGAGGAAGAATGCAAACTCTGACAGACATAATGCATTCTTCACTTGGCTAACAGTCAGCCATATCTGGCTGCTTGAGTAAGGTTTTGAAAACGCCATCTCTTAGCATAGCTGGGGGGGCGTTTGTCTGGGGATCAAACCTGAGATCTTTGCAAATACAAGGCAACTATTTCCAACATGTAACTTGGCAAGCTCACTGCGCAGCTGGCTGCACAGTGTAGCAAATCAACCAATCAACATCACCATGTGGAGTGCACATATTACATGTACAATAAATTGGCCCTGGAATACACCACTGTCAAGTCCATGTGGCATGCTTCAACATGTGCAGGGCATGGGGACAGGCCCAGTGAAGTGTGGCGTTGATGGTGTGGGAGTTAAATTAAGAGGAGAGCAAAATGAGCAGCGAGGGGGAATCTGTGGCAGGTCTGTGAAACCCAAGCGGTCTATGCAGAAAGGGAAGTAACACTTGCCGCAACGATCGTCGAAATGCCAAAGGCAGTCAGCGACTGTTCTCCATAAACACAGCCTCTGTCCTCAGTGTGTTGGTTCCACTTGGAAATCACTAAACACCAAACTCTGTTAAGAAAGTTCAGTTCAACAATGTTGGATATGCATGAGATGCAAGCAATGAATTACATAATTAAATTCCACACATAGAATAGAATAGCATAGAATAACTTTTATTTTCCCGTTAGGCAACTTCAGTTGTAGCCACCAGCAACAACAAAAAAGAAATACACTGCCCGGCCAAAACAAAAGTCGCACACTGTAATATTTTGTTGGACCGCCTTTAGCTTTGATTATGGCACGCATTCGTCGTGGCATTGTTTCGACAACCTTATGCAACGTCACAACATTTATTTCCGTCCAGACTTGCATTAATTTTTGGCCGAGATCTTGTACGACAGGAGAGTCGAACCATTCCATCAAGTCTTCTCCAGCACGTCCCAAAGACTTTCAATGGGGTTAAGGTCAGGACTCTGGGGGCCAATTCATGTGTGAAAATGATTCCTCATGCTCCCTTGAACCACTCTTTCACAATTTGAGCCCGATGAATCTTGGCATTGTCGTCCTGGAATATGCCCATTGATGGGATAAGCTGGTCATTCAGTACATTCAGGTACTCAGCTGACTTAACTTTATTGCTGCATAACGTTGCTGAGCCTAGACCTGACCAATTGAAGCAACTCCAGATCATAACACTGCCTCCAGAGGCTTGTACAGTGGGCACTATGCATGACTGGTGCAACTGCGACTTTTTTTTTGGCCAGGCAGTGTATTTCTAGACCGCTAAATGAAACCGCACGTCAACCTCGTAAATCGTAGGTCTGTTCATTCAAAACAATATTTTATATGAATGGACATTATGCTAAGTAGTCTAACATTGTGTTATTGTTGTGCTGTTTATCTAACCTTATTAAGCTCATTCCACCTGTTCAGCCCTTCCAAAACACCTTGTTAGTTCTGAGTAATGCATTTGGAATTTATCATTCAAACACACACACCCATGCCTTCCATCCTTCCATTTATTTCTATTTTTTGCACACACATTTTCTCTCTATCAGAGTAAACATTACATTTTGGGCATTTAGCAGAAACTCGTATCTAGAAAGACTTACAAATGTGCAATTGTGTGTGCGTATGTTGTGTGTGGGGGGGTGTGTGCATGTGTGTGTGTGTGTGTGTGTGTGTGTGTGTGAGGGGGTTGGGGGGGGGGGGGGTGTTAAACTAATATAGAAAAACTTATTTTTGGCTGATGAAAATATATAAAGTAAATGTTACCATGTGCCAGCTTCCGTCGCCGTTGTGTAAAATGCATAACCAGTTATTACATATTTTAATTCTGGAAACAAAATATGTATTTAGATTGATCTCCATGATTAGCATCTCCTCCATTAAGATCTTCATGCAATATGCAGCAGGCCATAAGAGCTCAGTCTCATTAAAGTTGCCTTACAGTAAGAGCAGCAAGGGAATAAAGTTCACATCAGTTTGAATTCTGATGTGTTCCGCGGACCAGAAGAATCACATCCAGACCATGCTGACAGGGGCCCCTACTGCCACACACATCATTAGCCATACTGTAGCATTGCAGCAAGTAAGGGTTTCAGTTGGGAGGATACTCCCATGCCATGCTCAGTCTCCTCGGGTCCATCAGACCCCTCGCTGTCAGCCTAGCTAAATTGTACATTCCTGCACCGCAGCTAGTCTGGAGCATTGCAGAATGAATTAAAGCAGGCAGCTGGCTGCACATGGTTCAGAGGATGTTGTAATGAACACGCGTTCCGGGATTTAGCACTAGCAATTACCACACACTTACGTACGTACGTATTTTATGTGACAACACATTTCATTCCCTCCTGTAAGAAGCATGGCGGAGCTCTGGTCTGTGGGTTGTGAGAGCCTCCCACTGCTCAATGATAGGGCTAATGCTTGATCCGTGTTTACCTAGCTCCGTGAGTGCTCATTTAAATGTACCTTGCACACGACTGAGCGAACCTGATGCTATTTCGGCTCAAGTGCATGTACTTGGATTCCTGCAGATACAAAATAACAACTCAACAACTATCAGAGTGGCAATTTATTGCTATGTTCACGAAGGGCCTATAATTATTACCGGGCATCCCAAACATGGGAATTAATTTAAAATTGTGGGAAAATGTAGTTCCAAAACAATTACACTAATTCTAAAAGTAGTTCCAAAACAATTCAGAACACAGAACTGTAATGGGGCGTGACGTGTGAGGTGGGAGGAGCCAAACGCAGCAAGGGGATTCTTTAAGCCCTAAGGCCACTAAGGCGGGAAATCCTGCAGTTAAGGGAGGAGAATATACAGGGAACAAACGTACCAACGCTACAAACCGACTCACTGTCACACACTAATGAGTAGAAGCGCAAACGCCAAGTTTTCAGCAAGAAAACCAAATAAGGCCAATGGAACAGAGCACCACCCAGATAGCAAGCTAACGTTGAATTGACGTAGATTCAATGTGGAATTCCGACGTTGATTCAACATCAATTTGCTCATCGAGATCACGTTGAATCAATGTCAGAATACCGACAAATATTGAATAATCAAGGTTAAATATTTACATGATATTTAAAAGTTTTAATGTTTGTTGCCATCACTGACTCACTCCATTAGCTTTCAACGTGATTTCGATGAGCAAATTGATGTTGAATCCACGTTGGAATTCCGCATTTAATCTACGTCGATTCAACGTTCGCTTGCTATCTGGGTAATTAAAGGGAGAAAGTTGCGCACCTCTACTGGGGAACGGGGATGAGTGCAGACACCAACCATACAGCATGGAGAGTGTATTCTTAATACCTGCACCTTGCAGACAGATATGCATTAAGGGAGGTTGTAAATGAATGATGAATGGTCTCCTCCGCATTCATTAAAGAGTGATTTTGAATTAAAAAAATATTATGTTCAAACTTTATTTGCATAGCCACCAGAGCGTGTGAGCGGAGTTGAGCGCAACACTAGTTTTGAATCAAATTATTTCAATAATCTGGACAGCTCATGCTATTTCTTCACCACAACAGGAAAAGATGATAGCCGATAGCCTAAACGAATGCGATTGTTACCAATATTCAACAAAGGGATTAGTATCCACAAATTATGGAAAGTTTCTATTTTAGATTTATATAACAAGGAATACAACAAAAATACTCAAATGTGTGTGTAATGCACACGTTGCCTAAAGAAAAAACTGTGTTATAGCCTAATTATAGGGACAATTACTGAAGGAAAACAGAAAAATAGTAGGCTAACTAGGTTATCACCCTTATGCATTTAGGACATGGGAAAGGAAGGAATCATGGCGACAGTGAACTTTGTCCAATAATAGCCTGCTTTAATGAATAAAATCACAACAGGTGGTCAAAGTGGGGATTTGAACATTTATAGCCACAATGTAACATAATAGCCACAATGTAAAATATAATTCACACCACCATTACATAAAAAAAACCCCTTGGCTGCACATTAATCAGAAAGGATCTTAACCAGTTTACATCGAAATCAATGGCTTGCAGAACACCAAATTCTAAATTCCCAACCTCGCTTTTTCCATCTGCTACCTAATCGTCCCCCAGTTTAATTGGCAACATATTGTTCTCTCCCTCTCCGTCTGGTGAGCATACTGGTGCAAAATGGCTGCCGTTGCATCATCCAGGTGAGTGCTGTACATTGGTGGTGGTTGAGGCGAGTCCCCCCCTCATCATTGTAAAGTGCTTTGAGTGTGAGAAAGACGCTATATAAATGCCAGGCATAATTATTATTAATTATTCATGTCCACCAGTGGGAGCCAAATTGTCCATGTCCACCAGAGGGAGCTATTCTGACTAATTGACTGAGTACCCATAAAGCATTTCATCTACTATCGCACATCTGTGAATGTGTGCATATTTCGATTGACACCGTTTACTCTGAATGCTTTTTATGTGCTAACACAATGTTTTGTGTATATAAATATATGTGTCAACAAGCCATGCAAATGCTTTGTAAGTATGTCTGTTTAGAAACAGATAAGTAACTAAATAAGTAACTAAAGAGTCAAAAAGAAGTTCAAATGAATCAGCAAACAGGTTTATTTCTGGGTACCTAATGTATGTGTTTTCCAATTAATCCATTCTGATTACCCACAATGCATTTCATGTATTATTGCAAACCATGAATGTAAGAGTATGGTATTTGATGTACGTAGTAACAAGGCAAATTGCACTGTTCACCTGGTTTGCTCCTTTTTTGGGGACATATTAAATGCATAATCAAAATGAGATACATATATTTTTGTGGAATTCTTTATTTAAGAAAACAAGGGTATTCCCTGTTTTGCACATTTACTTAAAATGATTTATTTTATTCGAAAATTAAATCTTTTTAAGCAACTCTAAAATATGCTATTTCTAGAGTAAGTCATTTGGTTTAAATAAATAAGCAAAATAGGGAATATCCTTATTTATAAAATTAAATTCCCCAAAAATATGCCTGTCTACTTTTGGTTACACATTGTCCCCTAAAAAGGAGCCAACCAGGTACACCGTGGGATTGGCCTTCTTTCTACATCCATAAAATACATACTGTCAGAATCTGTGATTTCTTTTCAGGGTTGCCAGATGCTTAAATCTGGGTAATTTTGGATGGCAGACCTGGCCTACCCGAAACAAAAACCCAGGGACGCCAGATCGAAAAATCCCCTATTTGAGGGCAAAAAACTCCCAAAGATCCCTTTTTTGGGGGAATTTTTAAAGAAGACTTTTCTAAAATCTGGCAACCCTGAAAATGTATGCTTCAATTAATTCTCATTAGAAAGTTCAGATTACCCACAGTGCAGTTTGTGTATTATAAAATGCAGATGAGTTTTATCAGCAGCCATACCACCCTGTAATCTGCTCCTGCTGAATGGCTGTAGCTCAGCAGGTGTGGGCTTGGTTAGTACTTGGATGGGAGACTTGAGTTGTTGCTGGAAGTGATGTTGGTGGGCCAGTAGAGGGCAATCATCTCTTTAGTCAAATCTTCCCTTTGGTCAAATATGCCCCAATAGAGTGATCACCCACAAACACATCAAGGCCACTGTGGCATAACGGTAGAGTCTTGGTCTCTGGAAGGTGAGCTTGAGGGTTCAAACCTATTTTATATCTTTATTCCTCATATTTTTATGATCTCAGCTTCTTCACTCCACTTCAGAGCTCACAGAATAGCTAAGGATACTTTGGCACAACGGTATTGTCTTTGTCTGTGGACCCAGCACTTCAGGGTTCAAACCTCACTCTTCACCTATATTTCTGTGGTCTCATTTTCTGTCCAAGATTGTGGCGAAAAAGTTTCAATAAACTTTAATTGTCCCCGTAGGGCAATTGAAATGGCAGCAAAAGTACATAGGTACATAAAGGTATAAAAAAACAACAGAAGGGACAGGCTTTTTGAATGTTCTTTCTCCTCTCTTTTTGCATCTTCATGAATTCACTGCAGGAAAACCCAACAAAGGAATGTAATTTACAGTGGCTCGAAGGAATGGTTCTGGTTTCGCAACGCCAAGGTCTGGTGTTCAATCCCCGTTCAAGTTTGCAAGACTTTTGTCCATTGTACCATTGTGCCCATTTAAGTTTGTAGAAAAACAAACCACAAATGTGAAGGACTCCGTGGCGTAGGAGGTTGGACCGCACTTCATGTGGGTAGAGGTTGCTGGTTCGATTCCCCGAGTGCCACACCTGAGTAATGTTGGTGGTCCCCAAGGGTGGGGGAGTTGTATGAATGTGGTGTGAATGAAGGGGAAGTGGCGGTTGGTGCCCCCCCCTGAAAGTTGGGAGCACAATGCAGGGGTTATGCAACTTTTTTGGAGCACAAACTTTTTTGGCGGTAAGGCGAAAAAGTTGAGAATTCGGCCAGGCCCCCACCCTCCATTAGTGCATTACTACAGACAGTATCACATACAACTATAATCAAATTAGTTTGTTTTAGTTTAAAACAAATTGATTTGATTGCATAGAAGTATGTAAGACTGTAAGTAGTAATACACTAATCTACACCAAATGTGGTGCATAAAAACAAAAAGAAAGGCAAAACTCATACTTGCACAGCTCCTCCGTCTGGGGACTTCCTGCTTCCCCTCCGCATGGTCAGCTCAATCTGTTAGACGCCCACAGTGTTTCCCTGATGCATATGCCTTGGTGCTGGGCAGCGTATCTATGGATTGGATTTCAGGACATGGTACTGGTACACACACTGGGCTGAATGACAAATGTCTTGGGACTTAGGTCAAGCATATGAGCAACACAGAGTTCTTAGGATGGCACTGATTTCAGAGGTTTTGGGTCATGGATCCACCCAGGGCAGATTCCCAGACGGTCTTAAGGCTTGTTGCAGCTCCTGGCCGCACTCTGAGGCCTTAAGGACTTGTATCTGCCATAAAGTCCTCGAGACCTGTAACAGGCCGAGTTCATGACATGGATTCTGATGCTACAATTCACAAGAGTTGAAATATGAACCAAGGCCCTGGGACCTGAGTCTGAGACATAAAATATACATACCACCGCACCTGGGACACCGGCACACTTCCAAACGTATGCACTGGGTTTGCACACAGATAAACCGGGGGGCAACAATTGCTTGCGGGGCTGCAGAAAAGCTGGAGTGAAAAAGAGAGGTTGAAACATGTTTAAAATCACCAATATCTGTTCGCATAAATTATGTAGGCCTAAATGAAAACAGAGATGTTAACAACAACTTTCTGTAGTAATTGCATGTGGTGAATTCATGTGAAAGTGTATTCAATGTGCATGTAGTTGAAGATGCAATGTGCATTCAGTTGAACAACTGTTTCTGTACGCCTCCTACCCTGAAATGACAAACCATCTTGTGGTCAAAATGTGGTAGTACTATGTGATATACAAGGATATGAGATGGCCAACTTCAAACACTAATTAAACTTCATGGGGGGATTTAACGTCACCATTTTCCACTGTGCATATTTATGAAAGGATGTGTAAACTTTCTATAAGCCAGTATGTACTTACATATGGACCACATGTACTTGTAAATCTGAAATATTTTGACATCTGGAATAACACCTGATATGACAGATACTACCTTTCACCAGCACACAGAAAATACAAAAAGAAAACAGCCCAAGGCAGAAAGCAAGCTATTGCTGCTGTTAACTAAAGTGGATCATCGTAAACTTGATTACTAACCTAGTTATATAAATCCGAGGGGTAGTCATAAAAAGCAAACAATATCTATCATCATATTTAGTGAGCTAGACTGATAGTGGCTTATGAGAAAGAATTAATAAAGCATCTTGCTCCAGACAAGAAGTCCATGCAGTCGAGTCAAGGTAAATTTATTTCATAGGTGTGAAAAAACTCAACATCCATACCTACTGTAATTGTAAATTATGACTGTTTAAATTGGAAGTTATGCAGTGTTGTATTTTACGAGTGAACTTACTCAAAATAATCAGATTTGTTTTCTAGGTTTAAATAATTGGACAGATAACTAGCAACAAGATACATGTATAATTGAGTAGCCTATAATGTTACTTTGTAAATGGTAACCATATAAAAAGACGTTCGGTATATTTAGCAACGTGACAAGAAGCCATGAAACATAGCTGGGTCATTCCTACTATGCAGTGCCTTTTATGTCCCCATGACATATTACTGCATATTTTGTGTAAAATATGGACCAACACTAATTCCAAAAAGCTTTTTTTACATGGTTTAAACCCCCTCTACCATAAAAACACAATGATATGTACCCCATTAAATGTACAATAACCACTTTGATTTCAGTGCAACACAGCTAAAATGGCATGTCCCCAACCATGTTCACTCAACTTCAGTTAGAAATAAAAGTAATAAAATCCAAACAAATTCTGCATTTTTCATTATTATTATATATTCTTATTTGTAATCTTTCTCATCAAATATAATTTTATTGTGATTAATACATTTCTAATGCATAAAAAAATTAAATTAGTTTGTGTCCCCCAATCTACTGTCCCCCCTGTAACGCTGATGCAAATCCCCCTGTAAAATAATGGACTATTCCTCTAGTCACATGACTTTCAGGAAGTAGCATCATTTTTTTGGAGGGGAAAACAACTAGAAGAAGCAAAGTAAGTATCACTGTTTAATTTGACCTCTTTTTCAATGTTTTAGAATGCCCAAACTGATGGGGTCAAGCATAACATGTCCACCCTGTTACGCTTATCTATTGAGGAAATTAATAGATTTTTTTTAATTTTGAAAATATGTTTGATAAATATGTTTAAATTATTTCTCAGTGTTCGCCATGTGCTAGCATGTTCTTCATCACATGAGCAGGAATGGCCATTTTTATCATAAAATGTCCACCCTGTTATCGTCCATCCTGTTATGCTTTGCACTGTAACAGGGTGGGCATATTGTCACAGGGTGGACATAGTGGGTCAGGTGAATTACTACTGACAATATTTTTTGGTATTTAGTATTTATTTATTATATATTTATGTATTATATATTTTTAAAAGAGTTTGTTAAAACAGTATGCATGTATTTGTCAGGGAATGGCACCATTGTCTGCTGCAGAAAGGCAGCGGACACTGCAGGGCACGCCGTGATGCGGACCCTGAAAGAAGGCAACGTTACCTCAATAATGAGAAAGAGAAGTGGAGGAAAGGACAGCGAGGAAGGGAGAAAAAAGAAAATCTCAGAGCTCAGTGAGAGAAAACAGAGAGCAAGCAAAGGAAATGGAGAGAAAACAGGAGGAAGTCGAGGGCCAGTGGACCAAGTCAGATGAACACAAATGTCCCACCAAGTACAAGTCCACAGCGGCCTGAAGTCATAGAAGAACAACACATTGGACAGTGGGTGCATTGTAAAATATGACAACAAGCCTTACCCAGGAGTCATACTGGGAAGTTCAAGAGACCGACGTGAAGGTGAAATGCATGCAGAGGAACGGCACAAATAAATTCTTCTGGCCAGGTCTACAGGAGGATATCTGCTGGTATGGTGATGACCAAATTGTATGCCTGATCACAGAGCCACAACCCTTGAACAAGAGATCTGTCCAGATCGAAAAGTCAGTCTGGAGTTACCTCGAGAAGCACCTTTGAGGCCAGATCCAGGACTCAAAAATCCAGATACGATTATGAACTGGCCTGGTAGAATGCTGTGATTGGGGGGGGCAACCAGATATTTTTCATAGATGTGTGTTCATTGATGTTCGTCTCAGAGATTGTTGACGGGGGTGGGGGGTATCGTACTGTTGACGGTCGTCGGCAGAGATTATTGACAGGGGGGTTGAGTGCGCATTTCGTTGCTGTTTGTTGCGGAGGTTCGCCACTGTTATTACCTATTAACGGGGGTACGAGTGATTGCGGTTTGGGGGGGGGCAGAGCAGATATTTTGTGGGGCAATGCCGGTTATGAATGGAAAGAATGTTTACAATGTTTGTTTATTGTTCAGAGTAATGTTTATATGGATGTTTTATGGTTAATAAAATGTCTTTCTTTGATTAAATGTTTTGTTGGTCATTGGTGTGATGTTCCACCCTGTTACGTCACATCCACCCTGTTATCCCTTTGGTCCACCCTGTTACATGTGTATTTTTTATTCATAATTCAATGATATCAACAAATATTATGCATATGTTTGTGGTAATTTGCAGGGAAAGGATTGGTCAAGAAACATTTTTTAAAATTTGGGCCAAAATTCTATTGATATTAGTTTTTATTCTGAAAAATAGGATGGAAATTACATGGCGCCATAATAAAAAACATGTGTTTTTACAAAATAATGATTGTTTATAATTACTTTGGTAAACATAAATTAGCATGGTAGAGTAAGGGACATTTTGATCTCTTAGAAAATGTGAATATTATAATAAACATGCATTAAAAACACTTTCTAATAGTTATGAATGTCACGTAACAGTGTGGACATTTGTCCTAGTTTGTGTCTGAACAATTTGCTCAGAATTATTAGGTTATAATGGCCTGAGCTGGACCAATATCTTTTTCTGACAGTTGAACATGCCCTCCTTCTGATAAAATGTTAAAATAATGGGAAATTGTAACTTTTTTTGAGAAAGTTACTGGGCCCAAAGGGCACCGCATTGTAGGAATGACCCAGCTAACACATTAACGGGGGTCAAGTTGCATCCCTGCTTAAACGATCTTGCTAACATTAGCTGGGATTGTTCATTCAATTGTGCCTGTCTAGCTAGTTGTTCTCTACAAAGCCAGCTAACTAGTTCATTTATCGATGCAAGCTTGGTTAAATATATGGATATAATTAGGTATCACACGCGAAGCATAGGAAGTGCTATTTTCAAAAGTTGGGAGTTAGCTGGTAGACATCACATAGTTAACTTTGTCTTGCTACAAAAATAAGTAATTACCTTTCTGTAGCACTTGTACCGGTGGAAGAATGTTTACGATAGGTGATTGTGTCGTTCGCGAATGATTCGTTCAAAAGACCGAATCTTTTGGGTGAACGAACTGAACTGAATCACTTACTGAAAAGAATCCGTTCATTTCTCAGTTCAGTTGAGCTCTCGAACGGATCTGATCAGCAGCGAGCGTGCAGGAGGGGGAGGGACTGCCGCGAGCGAACGTGATTCGTCCCCTGCCAACCAGTTCTGCTGTGCTGAACGAATCATTCACGGGCGGGCGGGCGCGGAGCGAGGCAGCGAGCGTGCAGAGTGGATTTCTGCGAGCGAACGTGTCGTGATTCGTTCACTGAAGGCTACTAGACACAGTGAGTTAACGTGACGTGATCCTGAGTGATAATCAGCGGCTCAAACTGCCAGAATCAGGCCCAGCAAGTTAAGACTTAAAAGTCATTGAAAACCAGCGTTCACCTCCAATATTGATATTCAACGAGGAAACTTTTAAAATATCAAGATTTGTAAACGGAGTTTGGCGCGTTTTGTCAAAGCGACAGCACTTCCGCATGAACCGTTCGGCCGTTTTCAGTTCACTGAGTGAGTCGGACTACGCAGTACGCAGTCGGAGCTCCGCCCAAGCACTGAACGATTCGGTGAACAAATCTTTTGAACGAATCTTTTTAATTAACTGATTCTAGTGATTCGAGTCACTGAAGTGAACTGTTTTGCCCATCACTAGTTTACGAGTTGCAGATGTATGGAACGCCGTTTGGGGCCAAAAACTGTATTTCGACGTCCGCATTAAGACGTCAAATTTGTTCGTCTTAAGACGTCCATTTTGAACGTCTTAAGGCGTTTGGACCATTAAGGATCCATGCTATTGGTTGGCGTCAACATACCCTTTTTTACGTAGGGGCTGCGTTGGGCTGTACCTGAGATTTGAATATTTATTGCAAAATGTGCATCCTGATTTGCTGTTAAATGTGTCGGATACTTTTCAACGCTTCCTGTTATCCCTGTTATGTCCACAGGGGGGCGCAAGAAGATCAAAGGCAAGGGAATGTTATGTTGCATACTTTTTGACGCTTGCTGTTATCCCTGTTATGTCCACAGGGTGGCGCCAGAAGGTCAGAAAGGGCAAATGAAGGTTCATGTTTCACTAAAAGATTTTATATAAATCGTTGAATAGTGACAAAACTGGACGCACGGTTGGTTAACCCATATATATAGGCTACTCTCGGTAAAAATGTTGCATTCCAAAAGAAGGGAAATATGATTATATTTTGAATATTTATTGCAAAATGTGCCATCTTATTGATTTGCCTTTAAATGTATCGGATACTTTTCGACGCTTCCTGTTATCCCTGTTATGTCCACAGGGGGGTGCAAGAAGATCAAAGGCAAGGGAATGTTTGCCTACTTTTTGACGCTTCCTGTTATCCCTGTTATGTCCACAGGGGGGCGCAAGAAGGTCAGAATGGCAAGGGAAGGTTATGGTGCATACTTTTTGACGCTTCCTGTTATCCCTGGTTATGTCCACAGGGGGGGCGCCAGAAGGTCAGAAAGGCCAGTGAAGGTTAATGTTCCAGTAAATGATTTTTATGTAAATCGTTTGAATAGTGACAAAACAGGACGCACAGGTGGTTAATCCTTAGTTACTATCGGTAGAAATGTTGTATTCCAAAAGAAGATAAATTTGATCATATTTGAATATTTATTGAAAAATGTGCCATCTTATTGATTTGCCGTTTAAATGTATCGGATACTTTTGGACGCTTGCTTTTATCCCTGTTATGTCCACAGGGTGGCGCAAGAATGGCAAAGGGAAGGTTATGTTTGCATACTTTTTGACGCTTCCTGTTATCCCTGTTATTTCCACAGGGTGGCGCCAGAAGGTCAGAAAGGCCAGTGAAGGTTAATGTTCCAGTAAAATTATTTTTATGTAAATCGTTGAATAGTGACAAAACAGGACGCACAGTTGGGTTAATCCTTAGTTACTATCGGTAGAAAATTTTGTATTCCAAAAGAAGAGAAATTTGATCATATTTGAATATTTATTGCAAAAATGTGCATTCTTATTGATTTGCCGTTAAATGTATAGAATACTTTTGGACGCTTGCTGTTATCCCTGTTATGTCCACAGGGTGTGGCGCCAGAAGGTCAGAAAGGCAAATGAAGGTTCATGTTCCACTAAAAGATTTTATATAAATCGTTGAATAGTGACAAAACTGGACGCACGGTTGGTTAACCCATATATATAGGCTACTCTCGGTAAAAATGTTGCATTCCAAAAGAAGGGAAATATGATTATATTTGAATATTTATTGCAAAATGTGCCATCTTATTGATTTGCCTTTAAATGTATCGGATACTTTTCGACGCTTCCTGTTATCCCTGTTATGTCCACAGGGGGGCGCAAGAAGATCAAAGGCAAGGGAATGTTTGCCTACTTTTTGACGCTTCCTGTTATCCCTGTTATGTCCACAGGGGGGCACAAGAAGGTCAGAATGGCAAGGGAAGGTTATGGTGCATACTTTTTGACGCTTCCTGTTATCCCTGTTATGTCCACAGGGGGGCGCCAGAAGGTCAGAAAGGCCAGTGAAGGTTAATGTTCCAGTAAATGATTTTTATGTAAATCGTTGAATAGTGACAAAACAGGACGCACAGGTGGTTAATCCTTAGTTACTATCGGTAGAAATGTTGTATTCCAAAAGAAGATAAATTTGATCATATTTGAATATTTATTGAAAAATGTGCCAACTTATTGATTTGCCGTTAAATGTATCGGATACTTTTGGACGCTTGCTGTTATCCCTGTTATGTCCACAGGGTGGCGCAAGAAGGTCAGAATGGCAAGGGAAGGTTATGTTGCATACGTTTTGACGCTTCCTGTTATCCCTGTTATTTCCACAGGGGGGCGCCAGAAGGTCAGAAAGGCCAGTGAAGGTTAATGTTCCAGTAAATTATTTTTATGTAAATCGTTGAATAGTGACAAAACAGGACGCACAGTTGGTTAATCCTTAGTTACTATCGGTAGAAATTTTGTATTCCAAAAGAAGAGAAATTTGATCATATTTGAATATTTATTGCAAAATGTGCATTCTTATTGATTTGCCGTTAAATGTATAGAATACTTTTGGACCCTTGCTGTTATCCCTGTTATGTCCACAAGGTGGCGCCAGAAGGTCAGAAAGGCAAATGAAAGTTCATGTTCCACTAAAAGATTTTATATAAATCGTTGAATAGTGACAAAACAGGACGCACGGTTGGTTAACCCATATATAGGCTACTCTCGGTAAAAATGTTGCATTCCAAAAGAAGGGAAATATGATTATATTTGAATATGTATTGCAAAATGTGCCATCTTATTGATTTGCCGTTAAATGTATCGGATACTTTTCGACGCTTCCTATTATTCCTGTTATGTCCACAGGGGGGCGCAAGAAGGTCAAAGGCAAGCGAAGGTTATGTTCCATCATTTTAGACGTTTCCTGTAATCCCTGTTATGTCCACAGAGTGGCGCCAGAAAGGCAAATGAAGATTCATGTTCCACTAAAAGTTTTTTTTATATAAATCGTTGAATAGTGACATTACATTACATTACAGGCATTTAGCAGACGCTCTTATCCAGAGCGACTTACATAACTTTTTTTTTAGCATTTTTCTTTTACATATTATCTATTTACACAGCTGGATATATACTGAAGCGATTCAGGTTAGGTACCTTGCTCAAGAGTACAACGGCAGTGTCCTACTTGGGAATCGGACCTGCAACCTTTCGGTTACAAGGCCAGTTCTTTAACGATTATACTACACTGCCGTCCCGGTGTAGTGACAAAACAGGACGTTGGTTAATCCTGAGTTATTATCGGTTGAAATGTTGTATTCCAAAATAAGAGAAATTTGATCATATTTGAATATGTATTGCAAAATGTGCATTCTTATTGAATTGACGTTAGATGTATCGGATACTTTTCGACGCTTCCTGTTATCCCTGTTATGTCCACAGGGTGGCGCCAGAAGGTCAGAAAGGCAAATGAAGGTTAATGTTCCACTAAAATATTTTTATATAAATCGTTGAATAGTGACAAAACAAGACGCACGGTTGGTTAACCCTTATATACTATCGGTAGAAATGTTGTATTTCAAAAGAAGAAAAATTTGATCATATTTGAATATTTATTGCAAAATGTGCATACTTATTGAATTGACGTTGGATGTAGCCGAAATAATCAGATCTCTTTTCATGTGAAGAGATTGATTGCGTGAGTAACTTGGCTTTTTTTTTTGCATCGTAGACGTTTTTGATCTTTAGTTTTTGAGGATTCTGTACTGTAGAAGACCTGGTATTGAGTTTTTGAGGATTCTGTACTGTAGAAGACTCGGTATTTAGTTTTTGAGGATTCTGTACTGTACAAGACCCAGTATTTAGTTTTTGAGGATTCTGTACTGTAGAAGACCTGGTATTGAGTTTTTAAGGATTCTGTACTGTACAAGACCTGGTATTGAGTTTTTGAGGATTCTGTACTGTAGAAGACCCCGTGTTTAGTTTTTGAGGATTCTGTACTGTAGAAGACCCGGTATTTAGTTTTTGAGGATTCTGTACTGTAGAAGACCTGGTATTGAGTTTTTGAGGATTCTGTTCTGTACAAGACCTGGTATTTAGTTTTTGAGGATTCTGTATTGTAGAAGACCTGGTATTTCAAATGAGACAATATATTCTTACCAATAAGCCAGCCGTCTCTCACAGCACCGTTCTCCAAACCAGTGCCAACTGAACTGCCCCGCAGAATGAAGATGTCTTGGGTCCCACCAGGCCACCAGGCCACGACGTTCGGCAACACACATTTCGTATCACATATGAGCTGCACATTGATGGAGTGATTTAGTCTTGTGAATTTAACAGAAAATAAAATAAAGAAAATACATTCATATTCTAATTGACATTCAGGACCTAGATTTAGCAGCATTTTACGAATGCAGTATGCATGGTCCTGAGTAGGTGTAAAATTACTTTGTACGTACAAACAAATCTCAGATAAACTTTGATCAATGCCAAAATACAATCAAAATTGCTAATACAAATGATTTACACACAAATTTGTTCTGTTCACATTTCATGAATGAGGCCCAATGTCTCTCTTTGAAACAAATTTGTTTTATTACATCTCATCTGGCAAACAATGGGTGAGAACCTGTGTAAATAGCATCAGATAGTCACCTGACCTGGTGTAGATATTTACCTCTTAAAACAGAATTTCTTCTTAAAATAACAGGTTGCAGACATTAACATGCCTTAAATTAACTAGTCAGAGATGTTTCTCCATTAAAAAGTAAAATAATAAAATCATGAATTACATGATTAATTTTTCCCTTCCCTTTTCCCTTCTAGTTTTATAGAGTTTTGTTTTACGCAAACAACTTAGAATGTACATTCGCTCGCCGAGGCATAATAGTAATAATAATAATCTTTTTATATGGTTACCATTTACAAAGTAACATTATACTCCATTATACATGTATCTTGTTGCTAGTTATCTGTCCAATTATTTAAACCTAGAAAACAAATCTGATTATTTTGAGTAAGTTCACTCGTAAAATACAACACTGCATAACTTTCAATTTAAACAGTCATAATTTACAATTACAGTAGGTATGGATGTTGATTTTTTTCACCTATGAATACATTTACCTTGACTCGACTGCATGGACTTCTTGTCTGGAGCAAGATGCTTTATTAATTATTTATCATAAGCCACTATCAGTCTAGCTCACTAAATATGATGATAGATATGTTTCCTTTTTATGACTGTCCCTCAGATTTATATAACTAGGTTAGTAATCAAGTTTACGATGATCCACTTTAGTTAACGGCAGCAATAGCTAGCTTTCTGCCTTGGCTGTTTTCTTTTTGTATTTTTCTGTATGCTGGTGAAAGGTAGTATCTGTCATATCAGGTGTTATTCCAGATGTCAAAATATTTCAGATTTATAAGTACATGTGGTCATATGTAAGTACATACTGGCTATAGAAAGTTTACACATCCTTTCATAAATATGCACAGTGAAAATGGTGACGTTAAATCCCCCATGAAGTTTAATTAGTGTTTGAAGTTGGCCATCTCATATCCTTGTATATCACATAGTACTACCACATTTTGACCACAAGATGGTGGTCATTTCAGGGTAGGAGGCATACAGAAACAGTTGTTCAACTGAATGCACATTGCATCTTCAACTACATGCACATTGAATACACTTTCACTTGAATTCACCACATAAAATTACTACAGAAAGTTGTTAACATCTCTGTTTTCATTTAGGCCTACATAATTTATGCGAACAGATATTGGTGATTTTAAACATGTTTCAACCTCTCTTTTTCACTCCAGCTTTTCTGCAGCCCCGCAAGCAATTGTGGCCCCGGTTTATCTGGGTGCAAGAAGATCAAAGGCAAGGGAATGTTTGCCTACTTTTTGACGCTTCCTGTTATCCCTGTTATGTCCACAGGGGGGCGCAAGAAGGTCAGAATGGCAAGGGAAGGTTATGGTGCATACTTTTTGACGCTTCCTGTTATCCCTGTTATGTCCACAGGGGGGCGCCAGAAGGTCAGAAAGGCCAGTGAAGGTTAATGTTCCAGTAAATGATTTTTATGTAAATCGTTGAATAGTGACAAAACAGGACGCACAGGTGGTTAATCCTTAGTTACTATCGGTAGAAATGTTGTATTCCAAAAGAAGATAAATTTGATCATATTTGAATATTTATTGAAAAATGTGCCATCTTATTGATTTGCCGTTAAATGTATCGGATACTTTTGGACGCTTGCTTTTATCCCTGTTATGTCCACAGGGTGGCGCAAGAATGGCAAGGGAAGGTTATGTTGCATACTTTTTGACGCTTCCTGTTATCCCTGTTATTTCCACAGGGTGGCGCCAGAAGGTCAGAAAGGCCAGTGAAGGTTAATGTTCCAGTAAATTATTTTTATGTAAATCGTTGAATAGTGACAAAACAGGACGCACAGTTGGTTAATCCTTAGTTACTATCGGTAGAAATTTTGTATTCCAAAAGAAGAGAAATTTGATCATATTTGAATATTTATTGCAAAATGTGCATTCTTATTGATTTGCCGTTAAATGTATAGAATACTTTTGGACGCTTGCTGTTATCCCTGTTATGTCCACAGGGTGGCGCCAGAAGGTCAGAAAGGCAAATGAAGGTTCATGTTCCACTAAAAGATTTTATATAAATCGTTGAATAGTGACAAAACTGGACGCACGGTTGGTTAACCCATATATATAGGCTACTCTCGGTAAAAATGTTGCATTCCAAAAGAAGGGAAATATGATTATATTTGAATATTTATTGCAAAATGTGCCATCTTATTGATTTGCCTTTAAATGTATCGGATACTTTTCGACGCTTCCTGTTATCCCTGTTATGTCCACAGGGGGGCGCAAGAAGATCAAAGGCAAGGGAATGTTTGCCTACTTTTTGACGCTTCCTGTTATCCCTGTTATGTCCACAGGGGGGCACAAGAAGGTCAGAATGGCAAGGGAAGGTTATGGTGCATACTTTTTGACGCTTCCTGTTATCCCTGTTATGTCCACAGGGGGGCGCCAGAAGGTCAGAAAGGCCAGTGAAGGTTAATGTTCCAGTAAATGATTTTTATGTAAATCGTTGAATAGTGACAAAACAGGACGCACAGGTGGTTAATCCTTAGTTACTATCGGTAGAAATGTTGTATTCCAAAAGAAGATAAATTTGATCATATTTGAATATTTATTGAAAAATGTGCCAACTTATTGATTTGCCGTTAAATGTATCGGATACTTTTGGACGCTTGCTGTTATCCCTGTTATGTCCACAGGGTGGCGCAAGAAGGTCAGAATGGCAAGGGAAGGTTATGTTGCATACGTTTTGACGCTTCCTGTTATCCCTGTTATTTCCACAGGGGGGCGCCAGAAGGTCAGAAAGGCCAGTGAAGGTTAATGTTCCAGTAAATTATTTTTATGTAAATCGTTGAATAGTGACAAAACAGGACGCACAGTTGGTTAATCCTTAGTTACTATCGGTAGAAATTTTGTATTCCAAAAGAAGAGAAATTTGATCATATTTGAATATTTATTGCAAAATGTGCATTCTTATTGATTTGCCGTTAAATGTATAGAATACTTTTGGACCCTTGCTGTTATCCCTGTTATGTCCACAAGGTGGCGCCAGAAGGTCAGAAAGGCAAATGAAAGTTCATGTTCCACTAAAAGATTTTATATAAATCGTTGAATAGTGACAAAACAGGACGCACGGTTGGTTAACCCATATATAGGCTACTCTCGGTAAAAATGTTGCATTCCAAAAGAAGGGAAATATGATTATATTTGAATATGTATTGCAAAATGTGCCATCTTATTGATTTGCCGTTAAATGTATCGGATACTTTTCGACGCTTCCTATTATTCCTGTTATGTCCACAGGGGGGCGCAAGAAGGTCAAAGGCAAGCGAAGGTTATGTTCCATCATTTTAGACGTTTCCTGTAATCCCTGTTATGTCCACAGAGTGGCGCCAGAAAGGCAAATGAAGATTCATGTTCCACTAAAAGTTTTTTTTATATAAATCGTTGAATAGTGACATTACATTACATTACAGGCATTTAGCAGACGCTCTTATCCAGAGCGACTTACATAACTTTTTTTTTAGCATTTTTCTTTTACATATTATCTATTTACACAGCTGGATATATACTGAAGCGATTCAGGTTAGGTACCTTGCTCAAGAGTACAACGGCAGTGTCCTACTTGGGAATCGGACCTGCAACCTTTCGGTTACAAGGCCAGTTCTTTAACGATTATACTACACTGCCGTCCCGGTGTAGTGACAAAACAGGACGTTGGTTAATCCTGAGTTATTATCGGTTGAAATGTTGTATTCCAAAATAAGAGAAATTTGATCATATTTGAATATGTATTGCAAAATGTGCATTCTTATTGAATTGACGTTAGATGTATCGGATACTTTTCGACGCTTCCTGTTATCCCTGTTATGTCCACAGGGTGGCGCCAGAAGGTCAGAAAGGCAAATGAAGGTTAATGTTCCACTAAAATATTTTTATATAAATCGTTGAATAGTGACAAAACAAGACGCACGGTTGGTTAACCCTTATATACTATCGGTAGAAATGTTGTATTTCAAAAGAAGAAAAATTTGATCATATTTGAATATTTATTGCAAAATGTGCATACTTATTGAATTGACGTTGGATGTAGCCGAAATAATCAGATCTCTTTTCATGTGAAGAGATTGATTGCGTGAGTAACTTGGCTTTTTTTTTGCATCGTAGACGTTTTTGATCTTTAGTTTTTGAGGATTCTGTACTGTAGAAGACCTGGTATTGAGTTTTTGAGGATTCTGTACTGTAGAAGACTCGGTATTTAGTTTTGAGGATTCTGTACTGTACAAGACCCAGTATTTAGTTTTTGAGGATTCTGTACTGTAGAAGACCTGGTATTGAGTTTTTAAGGATTCTGTACTGTACAAGACCTGGTATTGAGTTTTTGAGGATTCTGTACTGTAGAAGACCCCGTGTTTAGTTTTTGAGGATTCTGTACTGTAGAAGACCCGGTATTTAGTTTTTGAGGATTCTGTACTGTAGAAGACCTGGTATTGAGTTTTTGAGGATTCTGTTCTGTACAAGACCTGGTATTTAGTTTTTGAGGATTCTGTATTGTAGAAGACCTGGTATTTCAAATGAGACAATATATTCTTACCAATAAGCCAGCCGTCTCTCACAGCACCGTTCTCCAAACCAGTGCCAACTGAACTGCCCCGCAGAATGAAGATGTCTTGGGTCCCACCAGGCCACCAGGCCACGACGTTCGGCAACACACATTTCGTATCACATATGAGCTGCACATTGATGGAGTGATTTAGTCTTGTGAATTTAACAGAAAATAAAATAAAGAAAATACATTCATATTCTAATTGACATTCAGGACCTAGATTTAGCAGCATTTTACGAATGCAGTATGCATGGTCCTGAGTAGGTGTAAAATTACTTTGTACGTACAAACAAATCTCAGATAAACTTTGATCAATGCCAAAATACAATCAAAATTGCTAATACAAATGATTTACACACAAATTTGTTCTGTTCACATTTCATGAATGAGGCCCAATGTCTCTCTTTGAAACAAATTTGTTTTATTACATCTCATCTGGCAAACAATGGGTGAGAACCTGTGTAAATAGCATCAGATAGTCACCTGACCTGGTGTAGATATTTACCTCTTAAAACAGAATTTCTTCTTAAAATAACAGGTTGCAGACATTAACATGCCTTAAATTAACTAGTCAGAGATGTTTCTCCATTAAAAAGTAAAATAATAAAATCATGAATTACATGATTAATTTTTCCCTTCCCTTTTCCCTTCTAGTTTTATAGAGTTTTGTTTTACGCAAACAACTTAGAATGTACATTCGCTCGCCGAGGCATAATAGTTGTTTCCTGTTATTTTCGCAAGTTTTTACTAATTAACTAACTCCGTATTGGCAAGAGGAAATCCTTGCCTGCTTACATGGATTTTGGGAGTGGGTCAGAAGAAGATACCATAGTTACCAAGATATCATAGCATTGATTTTGTCGGAGAATATGCCTGAGGGATATGCATGAAGGATCCTCAATATGTAAGTATTACTGCTTGTGATATTTCAAATATATATGTTAGTTTTTCCACTCTGCCAGTGTTGTTCCATATGTTCGATATTGTTATTTTCACATTTTGAGTGCATTTCACATACTGTAGTGTAAGTGTTCATAGGTGGCTCAGTCATGCTTTATGTTTGATTTGCCCTTAAATTAGAACATTTGCCAGCATTTTCCTGATGGTGAAATATTATGTCTGTGGCGTATTAGTATGTCCCTGGGCAATACTTGTCACTTAGGGCATGGAAAATACTAATTCAAATTTACTGTGCATATGTGCTAGATGAATATAAAATTTTCCTTGGAGTGAGTATAGAATAGAATAGAATAACTTTTATTTTCCCGAAAGGGAACTTCAGTTGAAGCCACCAGCAACAATAAAAAAGACATAGACAGCGGGGCAGACCCACAACACACAAACAAACATATAAAATTCCAATATACAGACGTGCTCAAATTTGTTGGTACAACTGGTAAAGATGGGTAAAAAGGGTTATAAAAAATTCACCGTTTGGTGAATTAGCTTAATCTCACAGTGAAATAATGAGAAAAATCCAACCTTTAATTGACGTTCATTTATTATGAGAAAAAAAATCCCTCATCAAGAAATTATTATTTTTAACAAAACCACGTTGGCCACAATTATTGGCACCCCTAGAATAAAGTAATCATTTTTAATATTTGGTTGCATGTCCTTTGCATGCCATGACTTCCTGATGTCTGTGACCCAACAACATCAAAAGACTCTTGATATCTTTTTTTCTGGTAGTCTTACAAGCGATAATATAAGGTCTCTGCATTTGGATGGATCTCTATGGGAATTCGGGGGTGGGACTAGATTTAGCTGTAAATTACACTGGAACAGTATGGAACACATTTGCACAGTTCAGCATGTAAACGAACTAATCACTCACGCGTCGTTTTTAGTCGGTGCACTGCTCATTCGTCAGATAATGATCAAAAAGAATAGATAGTTAAGATTTTGCCAAATAAACCATGCCTTGGAAATGGTGCAAGGTGCAGGTATTAAGAATACACTCTCCATGCTGTATGGTTGGTGCCTGCACTCATCCCCGTTCCCCAGTAGAGGTGCGAAACTTTCTCCCTTTTGAATTACCCAGATAGCAAGCGAACGTTGAATCGATGTAGATTAAATGTGGAATTCAGACGTGGATTCAACATCAATTTGCTCATCGAAATCACGTTGAATCAACGTCAGAATACCGACAAATATTGAATAATCATCAAAATTGGTTATTTTTTCGCCCACAGTAGCCTACACTCACTGCAATGAAGTTGTATTTTTATCCATTTTATGTGTTCAGCTGGCAGAGCAATTTATGACGTTAGGCGAATTATTTAGGCTACAGTTACGACTGACATTATCGGCTACAAACTAGTTCAGTTAGCTAATGGAGTGAGTCAGTGATGGCAACACACATTAAAACTTTTAAATATCATGTTAATATTTAACCTTGATTATTCAATATTTGTCGGTATTCTGACATTGATTCAACGTGATCTCGATGAGCACATTGATGTTGTTCTTATATAGTTCTGTGGTATGTAGCCTACTAATTAAAAATCTCTGGTACAGTCCAACGCAGCCCCTACGTAAAAAAGGGGTGGGTATGTTGACGCCAACCAATAGCATGGATCCTTAATGGTCCAAACGCCTTAAGACGTTCAAAATGGACGTCTTAAGACGAACAAATTTGACGTCTTAATGCGGACGTCGAAATACAGGTTTTGGCCCAAACGGCGTTCCATACATCTGCAACTCGTAAACATTCTCACCGGTACTGCTACAGAAAGGTAATTACTTATTTTGTAGCAAGACAAAGTTAACTATGTGATGTCTACCAGCTAACTCCAACTTTTGAAAATAGCACTTCGTGTGCTTCGCGTGCTTCGCGTGTGATACCTAATTATATCCATATATTTAACCAAGCTTGCATCGATAAATGAACTAGTTAGCTGGCTTTGTAGAGAACACTAGCTAGACATGCACCATTGAATGAACAAGCCAGCTAATGTAAGTAAGATCGTTTAAGCAGGGATGCAACTTGAGCCCCCCCCCCCCCCCCTTAATGTGTTAGCTAATGTTTTATGGCTTCTTGTCACGTTGCTAAATATACCGAAAGTCTTTTTATATGGTTACCATTTACAAAGTAACATTATACTCCATTATACATGTATCTTGTTGCTAGTTATCTGTCCAATTATTTAAACCTAGAAAACAAATCTGATTATTTTGAGTAAGTTCACTCGTAAAATACAACACTGCATAACTTTCAATTTAAACAGTCATAATTTACAATTACAGTAGGTATGGATGTTGATTTTTTTCACCTATGAATACATTTACCTTGACTCGACTGCATGGACTTCTTGTCTGGAGCAAGATGCTTTATTAATTATTTATCATAAGCCACTATCAGTCTAGCTCACTAAATATGATGATAGATATGTTTCCTTTTTATGACTGTCCCTCAGATTTATATAACTAGGTTAGTAATCAAGTTTACGATGATCCACTTTAGTTAACGGCAGCAATAGCTAGCTTTCTGCCTTGGCTGTTTTCTTTTTGTATTTTTCTGTATGCTGGTGAAAGGTAGTATCTGTCATATCAGGTGTTATTCCAGATGTCAAAATATTTCAGATTTATAAGTACATGTGGTCATATGTAAGTACATACTGGCTATAGAAAGTTTACACATCCTTTCATAAATATGCACAGTGAAAATGGTGACGTTAAATCCCCCATGAAGTTTAATTAGTGTTTGAAGTTGGCCATCTCATATCCTTGTATATCACATAGTACTACCACATTTTGACCACAAGATGGTGGTCATTTCAGGGTAGGAGGCATACAGAAACAGTTGTTCAACTGAATGCACATTGCATCTTCAACTACATGCACATTGAATACACTTTCACTTGAATTCACCACATAAAATTACTACAGAAAGTTGTTAACATCTCTGTTTTCATTTAGGCCTACATAATTTATGCGAACAGATATTGGTGATTTTAAACATGTTTCAACCTCTCTTTTTCACTCCAGCTTTTCTGCAGCCCCGCAAGCAATTGTGGCCCCGGTTTATCTGTGTGCAAACCCCGTGCGTACGTTCTGAAGTGTGCCGGTGTCCCAGGTGCGGTGGTATGTATATTTTATGTCTCAGACTCAGGTCCCAGGGCCTCGGTGTCACAACTTTGGGCTGGTTCATATTTCAACACTTGTGAATTGTAGCATCACAATCCATGTCATGAACTCGGCCTGTTACAGGTCTCGAGACTTTATGGCAGATACAAGTCTTAAGGCCTCAGAGTGCGGCCAGCAGCTGCAACAAACCTTAAGACCGTCTGGAATCTGCCCTGGGTGGATCCATGACCCAAAACCTCTGAAATCAGTGCCATCCTAAGAACTCTGTGTTGCTCATATGCTCGACCTAAGTCCCAAGACATTTGTCATTCAGCCCAGTGTGTGTACCAGTACCATGTCCTGAAATCCAATCCATAGGTACGCTGCCCAGCACCAAGGCATATGCATCAGGGAAACACTGTGGGCGTCTAACAGATGAGCTGACCATGCGGAGGAGAAGCAGGAAGTCCCCAGACGAAGGAGCTGTGTAAGTATGAGTTTTGCTTTCTTTTTGTTTTTATGCACCACATTTGGTGTAGATTAGTGTATTACTACTTACAGTCTTACATACTTCTATGCAATCAAATCGAATTGTTTTAACTAAAACAAACTAATTTGATTATAGTTGTATGTGATACTGTCTGTAGTAATGCACTAATGGAGGGTGGGACCTGGCAGAATTCTCAACTTTTTCACCTTACAGCCAAAAAGTTTGCGCTCCAAAAAAGTTGCATAACCCCTGCATTGTGCTCCCAACTTTCAGGGGGGGCCACAACCGCCACTTCCCCTTCATTCACACCACGTTCACACCACGTTCACACCACGTTCACACCACGTTCACACCACGTTCACACCACGTTCACACCACGTTCACACCACGTTCACACCACGTTCACACCACGTTCACACCACGTTCACACCACGTTCACACCACGTTCACACCACGTTCACACCACGTTCACACCACGTTCACACCACGTTCACACCACGTTCACACCACGTTCACACCACGTTCACACCACGTTCACACCACGTTCACACCACGTTCACACCACGTTCACACCACGTTCACACCACGTTCACACCACGTTCACACCACGTTCACACCACGTTCACACCACGTTCACACCACGTTCACACCACGTTCACACCACGTTCACACCACGTTCACACCACGTTCACACCACGTTCACACCACGTTCACACCACGTTCACACCACGTTCACACCACGTTCACACCACGTTCACACCACGTTCACACCACGTTCACACCACGTTCACACCACGTTCACACCACGTTCACACCACGTTCACACCACGTTCACACCACGTTCACACCACGTTCACACCACGTTCACACCACGTTCACACCACGTTCACACCACGTTCACACCACGTTCACACCACGTTCACACCACGTTCACACACGTTCACACCACGTTCACACCACGTTCACACCACGTTCACACCACGTTCACACCACGTTCACACCACGTTCACACCACGTTCACACCACGTTCACACCACGTTCACACCACGTTCACACCACGTTCACACCACGTTCACACCCACGTTCACACCACGTTCACACCACGTTCACACCCACGTTCACACCACGTTCACACCACGTTCACACCACGTTCACACCACGTTCACACCACGTTCACACCACGTTCACCACCACGTTCACACCACGTTCACACCACGTTCACACCACGTTCACACCACGTTCACACCACGTTCACACCACGTTCACACCACGTTCACACCACGTTCACACCACGTTCACACCACGTTCACACCACGTTCACACCACGTTCACACCACGTTCACACCACGTTCACACCACGTTCACACCACGTTCACACCACGTTCACACCACGTTCACACCACGTTCACACCACGTTCACACCACGTTCACACCACGTTCACACCACGTTCACACCACGTTCACACCACGTTCACACCACGTTCACACCACGTTCACACCACGTTCACACCACGTTCACACCACGTTCACACCACGTTCACACCACGTTCACACCACGTTCACACCACGTTCACACCACGTTCACACCACGTTCACACCACGTTCACACCACGTTCACACCACGTTCACACCACGTTCACACCACGTTCACACCACGTTCACACCACGTTCACACCACGTTCACACCACGTTCACACCACGTTCACACCACGTTCACACCACGTTCACACCACGTTCACACCACGTTCACACCACGTTCACACCACGTTCACACCACGTTCACACCACGTTCACACCACGTTCACACCACGTTCACACCACGTTCACACCACGTTCACACCACGTTCACACCACATTCACACCAC
Source organism: Synaphobranchus kaupii (assembly GCA_029718625.1). Lineage (NCBI taxonomy): Eukaryota > Metazoa > Chordata > Actinopteri > Anguilliformes > Synaphobranchidae > Synaphobranchus > Synaphobranchus kaupii. The sequence continues at coordinate 97,802,612 of CM056380.1, forward strand.
ATTCACACCACATTCATACAACTCCCCCACCCTTGGGGACCACCACATTCATACAACTCCCCCACCCTTGGGGACCACCACATTCATACAACTCCCCCACCCTTGGGGACCACCAACATTGCTCAGGTGTGGCACTCGGGGAATCGAACCAGCGACCTCTACACACGTGAAGTGCGGTCCAACCTCCTACGCCACGGAGTCCTTCGCATTTGTGGTTTGTTTTTCTACAAACTTAAATGGCACAATGGTACAATGGTACAATGGTACAATGGACAAAAGTTGTGCAAACCTGAATGGGGATTGAACCCCAGACCTTGGCGTTGCTAAACCAGAACCATTCCTTTGAGCCACTGTAACTTACACTTCTTTGTTGGGTTTTCCTGCAGTGAATTCATGAAGATGCAAAAAGAGAGGAGAAAGAACATTCAGAAAGCCTGTCCCTTCTGTTGTTTTTTATACCTTTATGTACCTATGTGATTTTGCTGCCATTTCAATTGCCCTACGGGGACAATTAAAGTTTATTGAATTTAATTGAATTCTCGCCACAATCTTGGACAGAAAATGAGACCACAGAAATGTAGGTGAAGAGTGAGGTTTGAACCCTGAAGTGCTGTGTCCACAGACAAAGACAATACCGTTGTGCCAAAGTATCCTTAGCTGTTCTGTGAGCTCTGAAGTGGAGTGAAGAAGCTGAGATCATAAAAATATGAGGAATAAAGATCTAGAATGAGGTTTGAACCCTCAAGCTCACCTTCCAGAGACCAAGACTCTACCGTTATGCCACAGTGGCCTTGATGTGTTTGAGGGTGATCACTCTATTGGGGCATATTTGACCAAAGGGAAGATTTGACTAAAGAAATGATTGCCCTCTACTGGCCCACCAACATCTCTTCCAGCAACAACTCAGGTCTCCCATCCAAATACTAACCAAGCCCACACCTGCTTAGCTTCAGCCATTCAGCAGGAGCAGATTGCATGGTGGTATGGCTGCTGATAAAACTTGTCTGCATTTTATCATACACAAACTGCACTGTGGGTAATCTGAACTTTTTAATGAGAATTAATTGAAGCATACATTTTCAGGGTTGCCAGATTTTAGAAAAGTTTTCTTTAAAAATTCCCCCAAACAAGGGATCTTTGGGAGTTTTTTCCCCTCAAATGGGGGATTTTTCGATCTGGCGTCCCTGGGTTTTTGTTTCGGGTAGGCCAGGTCTGCCATCCAAAACTACCCAGATTTAAGCATCTGGCAACCCTGAAAAGAAATCACAGATTCTGACAGTATGTATTTTATGGATGTAGAAAGAAGGCCAATCCCACGGTGTACCTGGTTGGCTCCTTTTTAGGGGACAATGTGTAACCAAAAGTAGACAGGCATATTTTTGGGGAATTTAATTTTATAAATAAGGATATTCCCTACTTTGCTTATTTATTTAAACCAAATGACTTACTCTAGAAATAGCATATTTTAGAGTTGCTTAAAAAGATTGCCATTTTCAAATAAAATTAATCATTTTAAGTAAATTTGCAAAACAGGGAATATCCTTGTTTTTTTAAATAATGAATTCCACAAAAATATATGTATCTCATTTTGATTATGCATTTAATGTGTCCCCAAAAAAGGAGCAAACCAGGTAAGCAGTGCAATTTGCCTTGTTACTACGTACATCAAATACCATACTCTTACATTCATGGTTTGCAATAATACATGACATGCATTGTGGGTAATCAGAATGGATTAATTGGAAAACACATACATTAGGTACCCAGAAATAAACCTGTTTGCTGATTCATTTGAATTCATTTTTGACTCTTTAGTTAATTATTTAGTTACTTATCTGTTTCTAAACAGACATACTTACAAAGCATTTGCATGGCATGTTGACACATATATTTATATACACAAAACATTGTGTTAGCACATAAAAAGCATTGAGAGTAAACGGTGTCAATCGAAATATGCACACATTCACAGATGTGCGATAGTAGATGAAATGCATTTTGGGTACTCAGTCAATTAGTCAGAATAGCTCCCTCTGGTGGACATGGACAATTTGGCTCCCTCTGGTGGAGTGGACATGAATAATTAATAATAATAATGCCTGCCATTTATATAGCGATGTGGCGGCAGTGTAGTATAATGGTTAAGGAACTGGCCTTGTAACTGAAAGGTTGCAGGTTCGATTCCCAGGTAGGACACTGCCGTTGTACCCTTGAGCAAGGTACTTAACCTCAATCGCTTCAGTATAGATCCAGCTGTATAAATGGATATGTAAAAAAAAAAAAATGCTAAAAAGTTGTGTAAGTCGCTCTGGATAAGATGCCTCTGCTAAATGCCTATAATGTAATGTAATGTCTTTCTCACACTCAAAGCACTTTACAATGATGAGGGGGGACTCGCCTCAACCACCACCAATGTACAGCACTCACCTGGATGATGCAACGGCAGCCATTTTGCACCAGTACACCTCACCAGACGGAGAGGGAGAGAACAATTTGTTGCCAATTAAACTGGGAGACGATTAGGTAGCAGATGGAAAAAGCGAGTTTGGGAATTTAGAATTTGGTGTTGTGCAAGCCATTGATTTCGATGTAAACTGGTTAAGATCCTTTCTGATTAATGGTGAAATTTTTAGTGCAGCCAAGGGGTATTTCTTATGTAATGGTGGTGTGAATTATATTTTACATTGTGGCTATTATGTTACATTGTGGCTATAAATGTTCAAATCCCCACTTTGACCACCTGTTGTGATTTTATTCATTAAAGCAGGCTATTATTGGACAAAGTTCACTGTCGCCATGATTCCTTCCTTTCCCATGTCCTAAATGCATAAGGGTGATAACCTAGTTAGCCTACTATTTTTCTGTTTTCCTTCAGTAATTGTCCCTATAATTAGGCTATAACACAGTTTTTTCTTTAGGCAACGTGTGCATTACACACACATTTGATTATTTTTGTTGTATTCCTTGTTATATAAATCTAAAATAGAAACTTTCCATAATTTGTGGATACTAATCCCTTTGTTGAACAATCGCATTCGTTTAGGCTATCGGCTATCATCTTTTCCTGTTGTGGTGAAGAAATAGCATGAGCTGTCCAGATTATTGAAATAATTTGATTCAAAACTAGTGTTTCACTCAACTCCGCTCACACGCTCTGGTGGCTATGCAAATAAAGTTTGAACATAATATTTTTTTAATTCAAAATCACTCTTTAATGAATGCGGAGGAGACCATTCATCATTAATTTACAACCTCCCTTAATGCATATCTGTCTGCAAGGTGCAGGTATTAAGAATACACTCTCCATGCTGTATGGTTGGTGTCTGCACTCATCCCCGTTCCCCAGTAGAGGTGCGCAACTTTCTCCCTTTAATTACCCAGATAGCAAGCGAACGTTGAATCGACATAGATTAAATGCGGAATTCTGACGTGGATTCAACATCAATTTGCTAATCGAAATCACGTTGAAAGCTAATGGAGTGAGTCAGTGATGGCAACAAATATTAAAACTTTTAAATATCATGTAAATATTTAACCTTGATTATTCAATATTTGTCGGTATTCTGACATTGATTCAACGTGATCTCGATGAGCAAATTGATGTTGAATCAACGTCGGAATTCCACATTGAATCTACGTCGATTCAACGTTTGCTTGCTATCTGGGCAGGTTCCCATACTTCTACGAGCAAAGTGACAGAAGAAAGAGCCAGAAACAACAAACGCCCTGTCTCGGGAACGAGATGCATAAGAACAGGCGAGTAGCATAAAAGGTACACATAAAACACACACAACCAACAAACACTGAAAACGAATAGAAATTAGTATACCAAGAGGCGAAAGGAACGGGGATCTAAAGTTCCAAGGCTACTATCGAGGGCTCGCAGTCAAACGCAAACATGTCCATAGCATCGTCCAAGCTCCATATAAGGAGGGACACACCCGGAGAACGAACAGAACTACAGTTCCAAACAAAATCGTCCCGCAGGTGAAAAGGACGAACAGGACAGCTGCACCGGACATCACCGGCTAAAAGACCAACACGAGTTAAATAGAAAATAAATGCCGTGCCTCTTGATAAAGAGGAATGTAATGAGGTGAAGGAACAGATATAACATTCCATGGCTAGATTGATAGGCTCACAGTCAAATGCAACGACCAGGAAGCAGGAACAGAAAAGAGCCAGGGGAGATGAGTCCTAATAACTACATCTACATAGGCAAATACGCCAGGGGGGACGAGTCCTAATAGCTACTTCCACATAGGCAAGTACGCCAGGGGGGAAGAGTCTGAATAACTACATCCACATAGGCAAGTCCCGCATAGATCGAGAAAACGTAAAGGGGTAAACGCCCGATCTCCCAGGAGAGAGAAACATTTTACAGGCGAGCCGACGGAGCACCGTCGTCCCATTATTATTATTTTATTATTTTCCTTTATTTATGCAGGGGGACCCCACTGAGACCGAAATCTCTTTTTCAGGGGGGCCCTGCGACCATACAATGATAAAACAGAAGAATGAACATTCTAGTAAGTTATACAGAGAAAATATGTACAGAGATGATTTGCAAGTAAAAGAGAATAAGAATAAATGGTAGTATATACATATATACATACACATACACATACTTATACAAATGCATACATACTCATGTAAGTATACACATGAGCACAAACATATACAGGCCCACAATCATAGGATGCATCCTGTGCAAAGAACACATGGATGATTAGGCCATGCAGGTACATGTACCTTCCTTCTCTAATAAATTAAAAACCAGTTGCTTAAAATGTTCAACAGATACCAGTGACGTTAAGTGAAGTGATTCCTGGGTTTCATTCCACAATTTGGGCGCAGAAACACTGAAAGCAGTTTTACCCAGTTCAGTTCTAAATCGAGGTATATCTAAAGTAATCCAGTCCTGAGCTCTAGTATTATATTTTGAAACCTTAAAAAAAATATGTTTTGTTAAATAATGAGGGAGTTTCGCAAGCAACGCTTTATAAACAAATACAATACCGTGTTGCTTCCTCCGTAGCTCTAAGGAGGACCAGCCTACTGATTTATACAAATCACAGTGATGAGTTCTAAAGCCGTCACCTGTGATAAAGCGCAATACACTATGGTATATGGCATCCAAGGGTTTTAAAACACAAGTGGGGGCATGCATATATAAAACATCCCCATAATCAAGTACTGGTAAAATTGTGGCCTGAGCAATCTTTGTCCTGCTAACCAAGGAGAGGCAAGACTTGTTTCTAAAAAGAAAGCCAAGTTTAGGTTTAAGTTTTTTTGTTAGATTAGCCACATGTGACCTGTATGAAAAATCGTGATCTAACCAGATACCCAGATACTTATAATTCTGGACGCATTCGATTTCAATATTATTCAAGGTAAATAAATGAGCATCCATAGGGTCTACATTGTGTGTGGAGAAAAACATATACTTTGTTTTATTTGCATTCAAAACTAATTTCAAACTGGCCAATTCTAATTGAATACTGTTAAAAGCAGTTTGTATATAAGTGAGAGCTTGTCTGCTTGTGGATGCCGATGAGTAAATTACGGTATCATCGGCGTAGAAATGAACATTACAATTTTCTACTTTAGTGGCAATCTCGTTTATATAAATGGTAAATAATAACGGGCCCAGGATGGATCCTTGTGGGACTCCTTTATTGACCTTTAGAAAGGGTGACTTCACCTCATCTATGACAATAGCTTGGGTCCTGTTAGAGAGGTAATTACGAAACCAATTTAAAGCATTTCCATCTAGGCCAATGGAGGACAACCTGGTCAGAAGTACTGAATGGTCAACCGTATCAAATGCCTTGGACAGGTCTATAAAAAGGGCTGCACATTTTTGTTTGCTATCTAATGCATTTATAATGTTGTTTATGACCAGTGAGGCTGCTGATATGGTACTGTGGCCGGGTCTGAAACCAGACTGAAACTGATTTAAAATATTATTCCTGGATAGGAAAGAGCGTAGTTGCAGATTTATTAAAAATTCTAAAATTTTTGCCAAACAAGGGAGTTTAGAAATAGGTCTGTAATTGTTCAGCTCACTGGGTGCACCCCCTTTAAATAGAGGTAGAACATGTGCTGATTTCCAAACATCAGGAATAGCACCAGTAATAAGTGACAGATTAAAAATATTTGTTAATGGATTAGCAATTAATGGGGCCCCCATTCGTAGAAAAATAGGGTCTAATTGATCTTCCCCCTTTGATTTCTTTGTATTTATGGCAAGTAAGGCCTCCAATACTTCTTGTTCTCTAAAGAATCTAAATGAGAACATAGCTCTGTTTATTAATGGGCTTTCAATGGAGCTGCAGCTAAAATCTAATCCATCTATTTGCAGAACAGCATGATGTGCATTTTCAAAAAGATTTCCTGCTTCTATAAAATGACTATTAAAAGCATTCCCCATTTCATTTTTCTCAAAAATAGGACCAGAATCGGAATTAATGAAATGTGGTAAGGAAGGAGCAGAACCATGCTTCAAAGAATTCACAACCTTCCAGAACTTAGCCGGATCGCCATCCGAATCAGATAGTGAGGTTATATAATCATTTGATTTAGCTTTCCTTATTGAAGCACAGCATTTATTTCGTAGCTGTCTAAAGTGCTGCCAGTCCGCGAGTGAGTCTGTCTCTCTGGCCCGTTTCCATGCCCTATCTCTATCATGTAGTTCGTTAGATAAGCCATTTGAGAACCAGGGATTTGATCTGTTTTTTACTCGGAATCTTTTAAAAGGGGCATGCTTGTTTACGACAGACTGAAAGGTTGTAGAAAAATAATTAAACGCTAAGTCCAGATCCGGTATGGATGCAACACAGTCAATATTACTTAAAAGTAAATCAAACATAAAACCTTGTTCACAAAAGTTTTTAAAATCCCTTTTAGTAATAAAACGTGACGGCGCTGTTACAGATTGTTTTTCGTTTCTGATACAAGCCACAGGACAATGGTCACTAATATCAAGTGGGAAAACTCCACTGCGATACTTATGCGGCTTATTAGTCAAAATGATATCTATCAAAGTAGACTTTGAGGGGGTTTTCTGGTTTGGGCGCGTGGGTTCCTGGATCAATTGCGTGAGATTTAGATCATTGCAAATGACCTTGAAATCATCTGAGGCTCGAGACTGCCAGTCCAAGTTTAGATCGCCCATGACTAGAAGCTCAGAATGAGCATAATCAGATAATATACTTGTAAGATTTTTAATAGCACTGGATAAGGCATTTGGCGGACGGTAGACACCAGCGATATTGATATTTGTGCTACCTGTCCGTACGCTTAAAACCAGGCATTCAAATTGCTTTGGGGCAGATGTGGAGATTAAAACCGTCACAATGAAGATAACGTTCCATGGTTACTTTCATAAATGCGCAATCAAACACAAACATGTCCATAGCATCGTCCAAGCTCCATATAAGGAGGGACACACCCGGAGAACGAACAGAACTACAGTTCCGAACAAAATCATCCCGTAGGTGAAAAGGACGAACAGGACCAGCTGTAACAAAAGACCAACGCAAACTTAATCGAAAATAACCGACCTGCCTCTAAGAATAAATAAAACCCTAAAGTCAGTATGATACTCTCTTAGTAAAAGGCAATAGATCTAGGCAAAACAACAAACAAAGGACAGACCAGAAAGCGGAGACTGAAATGAGCACACAAAGCAGGAATTGAACCTGAAAGCTCAAAGCACAAAGGCCAGTGCCACAAAACTCAAATAAAAGCACAACGGAGCAAAACGGTCTCCTTAAAAACCTAGATCTAATCATACGATTAAAACTTTAAAAGGGCAAAATAAACCGCACACAATACAGCGCAACTAATACCAGAAAATACACCACAGAACAAACAATCACAATGAACAATTAATATCGAAGCCCAGAGCGAAAAAAACATGGGCTTAAATAGCTCACCCCAAAGCACGCACACCTGTCTCGGTAATCAGACTTCTTCCGTGAAAGACTAGATGGAGCCAAAACTCCACTAAAGGAGCAGCGCCCACGTGTGGTGACCGAGGAACACGACCGCGAGGGAGAAAGGGTCATAAACCATGACACATACAGAGCCATAGGACCCTTTAAAGAGATACTGCAGAGGCTTTTCTAAGGCCTTTTTTACCGCTTCAATTTGAACTGGAACTCGTGAGTGGGTGTGGTCATATGACGATGGTGCCACGTAGTCATATTATGAATATTCATACGGTCAAAGAGTGAAAGGGTGTGTCGATATAAGTCGTAACATTAACGTTAGCAGTAATACAAAGCAATTCACATTTGAACTTGAACGAACTAGTTAGCAGTAAGGGTCTCAGTCTCAAAGAGGAAAAAAAACCCGTTAGTCTCTGCTTTTATACCACGTGCCCAGCCGAGACCACCCCTAGGATCACCTCAACTCCACCCATTTTTATGTTAAGGATCTCGTAACGTCACGAATCCCTGGAAACTAGCGTATTGGTAAGCCTACACAAAAACTCAGATAAAACTATTTTGACTAAACATGAGATTTTCAGACATAAACAGTTGTGTATGATCATAATCTAACCCAAAACATCGGTTTTCAACGGGAAAAGTCGGTTTTTGACTGCAGTATCACTTTAAGAAATAAATTAAAAATGCATGCACGCACACAGAGACATACAGACACACGCGCACACACACACAACCACACAATGATACGACTGCTTTTAATAATCCAGCAACATGTTTTATGGGGGACTTTTTGGTGCTTTGGGCGATTCCACACATATTCCACAGGATATGCTCTGAGTGCCATCTGTATTTCTGTATACTCCTTCCATGTACATCATAACACAGCGGTAAGTAACCATGCTGTTCTGGTCCTTAAAATGCAAGGACCTGCTGCATCTTAATGCGCGGTATGTTTCTGTCAATTAGGAGCCACAGCCTGACTCTGTACCACTTATCACACGTAGCATGTGACAGGTCATTAAAAATCAGAAAGAGTATAAGCGGCACACAGCTTTTGAATGGTGTCAGCAATAGTAGTGTGTTCTCATACAAGCAATAGAAAAAAATACAATACAAATAAGTTTGCATAAAATGTTATTTTTACCATAGCAATAGTGGGATATGTGGGATTTGGTGTTGTGTATGGGTGTTGGTGGCTGCTCCCGACACATTATTTTGTATTTTTTGTTGTTTTATCCATGTAATACTGTTGCTGACAAACAATAATGCTTATGTGTCTGCCAGTACACTCTTTTATTCCAGTGGCAAGAAGTTGTACTCGGCTGCTTGTAAAATAGTTATATTTCACTATACTAAACAGTGCGTACATTCACATAGAAAGAAAAAGAACATATATTTTTTCCTCACTCAAGATATCACTATTTTTGCAAAGCCTTCAAAAATGTATGGCACTTTACAAAAGTGTAGTAGTCCTTTAATAATTAATGTGGTATCTTCAGTCAAAAAGAGCCAGCTATTATTTATTATTATTTAGTTTTGAATATCTTTAACTCAGGTTGCTCCTGTGATGCAACTTTATGGTTCAATGATGCAGAACAGAATGTTCAAAGAAAACAGGGAGCCCAACATCTTGGCAACAGCTAGTACTGACTCTCTGAAACAGCCCTCTGAGAACTTTCTGTCAAATCACGACCCGAAGGGGCGAATAGTCTACACTGTCTAAAACCCTTGAAAAGAGACAAATATTACACCATCAGGTCAGCCCGCAGTCCTCTCCACCGCTCTGGTTCAGGGCCACTAATTATCTTGGCACTCAGGAGGTGAGCGCTGACGGCCCTGTGTTTACAAGATCCTTAACCCAGGGGGACAGGTCCTGCTTTGAGTGCGAGTGTACGTCCATGTTCCAAGGGAGTGCACGTCACCTCAGGGAAGAAGTTATGATTGAAAAGATGCAAAATTAACCTTTTTTTTTTTTTTAAAGAGATTAAATGTTTTGTTTTTAATCTATTTTTTTTTTTCCTGCTTGGAAATAGAAATGCCTTGGCTGTGTACTTTGCACATTAAAACCTTGGCAGGAAGTGATTTTTGTCTTAACATAGTCTAGTTTTTTTTTTTTTTTTTACTATGTTTTGTATATGTTTTTTATCAATCATTAGCCATTTCCTATCATATTACTTTATAGGCAATTACAACCTGTAAAGAGAAGGCCATTATTTCTATGTAGAACCTGAGTTCCATTTGAAGATACTTGTAATTAGGGGGCTGTTTTAATGCATATGTCTTGGATCCCAGGGGCACACTGGATCAGATTGAATCATGATGAGGTTGCACAATTTCATTCAGATCTGTTTATTTCACAAAATAAACATCAATATTTGGATGAATAAATATCAGACTAGCCGCACATGAACATTCAGAAGACAAAGCATGGTTCTATGCTATATTTTAGCATCGCATTAAACTAAACTTTAGCTTCAGCTTTGTTTTACAGCAGCTGTCCTTTCATAGGCCATCGACCATAAAGCCTTCCGTCTCAACAGCTTCTGTGATTTATAATCCCCCTTTTTTTCCTGCAATGCTGCTCCCACATAACGTAAGCACAATCATTCAGGCACGGCGCTGTTTAATCGATAACTTTTAATATTACTCTATTTCAAACTCTGTCTCAGAGACTCTCATCCAATGCAGGCCGGTCAGCATGAATCTCTTCCCTCTTGTCAGCAGAGACTGTCAAATAAAAAAAAGTTTCACTACTCTCTCCCCCTGCCTATCCTTCTTTTTTTGGATACCGGTAAAATATTTATAGTGTATTTATAAATGATGCACCGTACGTCTCCGGAGATGTACATTTTCTCCCAGATAAAGAAGAGAAGCCTAGCTCACTCTCATCTCTGTGCAGTGGGGAGGCCCTTAGGCATCCTGTCAGGTATCCCACTGACTGACGGACCTGTTTCACAGCACTTACAGCTTTCAGCTGTGTAAACCTGAATCCTGATTTCTTCCCCATAACAAACTCCAGATAGTGATTTTATACTTAAAACCTGATTGCCCCACAAACTGCCCCTGAGTACTACTGCAACTACAGTAGGGGTAAAGGGGATGGGTGCATCACCGCTAAGGTCCAGCCTCCATTTGGGATACATGATGTACAACACTACTATGCTTCCTCAGTACAGAGATACATTTATTGTTTGGTTAATAGAGGAATGATTCAATGAGTGAGATTGAGGCCACAGGAATGACAGGCTACTAAATGGTAATAATGCAGGTGAAAGTTACACACTTATGGTTATGGTCATGGTCATGTGCTACAAACGTACACTGCAATTATACGCGGTATTCATCAGACATAATGAAGGTGTGTGCGGCAAACTAGGATTCCCTGCCATAGGAAATTTCACTTAACGTGTTACCGCTTTGCACGCAATAATGTTTTTATGAATATTTCTATACATAACATCGAAGGCGGGAAAAAAAAAATCTAATTTTATGACTAAAAATGTGCCGTTCTGCACTGCGGGGAAAAAAACCCTCCAAAACAACTATGAGCTCTGCAATCATCTGCAACAGGAGGGGATCAGAGGCCCGCATTTATCATGGGAGGAAATACAACCATCTATATAATTATTCACACAGCAGAGCTGGCAAATCCCATTTTATTTTGAAGTGGATATTAGAAAATGAATCTGAGTGGGTAGTTACCTCAAATTCCTAAAAAAAGAAAGAAAGAGAGCAGTGTACGGCTGATGCAATTTCTAACCTTAACCAAAAGGAGCTGCACTCAAAGTCCATATCTTCTAGTAACAGCAAAACATGCCACATAAGAGCTTGTAGGCAATATTTCATCTTTTTTAACATATAAATTAGATTTGGTCCATGTGCATTGCTATGAAAAGCATGTGCAATGTATTTTAACATTTCTCAGAAACGCAGTGCAGTTGCCAAGAACTGGACCCCGAGGCAATATGGTGCTCCTGTTAGGATGAGAAAGCGTGTGACTAGAATGCAATCTCACAGCCTAGAACACAAGGCCTGCATCTCTGCCACACGAGACATGAGCTCTGCCATTCTTTCCGAGGGTTAAGCACACCACAAAAGTCTATGGCTCTTCAGAACTGGGGTGCTGTAATGTTTGAGAGGTTCTGAGTTTAGATTAAGTATTATTTTATTTTATTTTTTCTCTGCATGTACTCTTCTTCTTGTTTTCTTTCCAGAAAAAAGCAAAACCGCATGCAACTTTGGATCTAGCTACAATGTCAAACTTTGTCACTACAGCAATACATCCAACTTTAGTAGATTCATTTGATTCATTTTTTTCAGACAAGATAATATTTTGTCAGTCCCCTCACATATGGATATATAGGCATTAGACCATACACGCATCATAATTATTTATGTGATAAGCACCATGAGACGCAATGTTGCGTTCCATTAACTAGGCTACTGCAGTACTAACGTTATGAAGTGTGCAAACCTTTATGAAAAATAGAACAGTCTAACAACAACAAAAATAATAATAATACTTTTATGGTTATAAAACTTAAACACCATATGACTTCCAAGATGATTTTATAAATCCTAATTAATCCACAAACCTGCCCAACTGAATTCCATGCAATCAATCACACTGAAGTCAATATTGAAAGTTCAACACAGAAAATAGCATAAGTTAAATAGCAACACTTTGTATTGTAGATCCAGTTTTAAGACCATTTTCTCACCTATAGGTACTTGGTTCAGTAGCCCAGCAGCAGTTCTTGGACCATCAGTAAATTCTCAAGGAAGAGGAGAAATGCAGCTTTGCATGGGCATCAAAGCTCACAGTTCAGCAAATCGGCTCAATTACAAATCACACCCTCAGTTCTGTGGCACTGATTTTAATTCATGGTGTGAAAAAAGGTATTTTTTGTTTTTGAAAAAGGCACTGAATCTGACCGTGTTATATTGGCCACTTCACACAGAAAACAATAAACGTGCTGATAATACTGTATCTGTGTGTGCACACATGTGCGTGTGTGTTTTGATAAGCGCTAGAGAGGCAACATAAACCCAAGGTAAATGGCAGTTTATGGAAGGATAATTAACAGGATACACATGTGCCTATAGGCTAGTCTGTGGATAAAAACTAATTTTTTTATAATTATTTTTGTCTTGCCCTTTCTCATATGAATTTCTAATACAGTCACAGCATTACTGTTAGCAGCGTACTATGGATAATCTGCCAGTGGGGACTGGTTGATAGGTCTGAAAACTGTCAGAAGGTGTCGTTCTACTATTCAACAATGCACACATGTAACTGAATAAAAACAGCAATATGCACTACAGCGGGCCAAAGTAGACACGTGCCACTCTGAACAGCTGTTATATGAGTCCCAAAATCATAGAATTTATATTCCCCATAGGCAATAATTTCACAAAGCTTAAACAAAATCTAACTTTTGCAGTTATCAGCTGCACAGACAGACAGCCATGCAGGTTGATCACACACACATATGGCGCCACCTACTGGTGGCTGGTTTAAGTACAGAGAAAATGTAGCTAGTCCTTGGATGTGCCTCTGCTGGTTCTCAGGTCCAAAACGGAGAACAGCTGGGCAGCTGCAGAGCAGACCGTAAATATTTGGCCTTCATGGTGCTAGCAGTGTAGACCTGGGGGGTATTTCACAAAGCAGGATTACTGAGTTACCTGGATAACTGCACTGAGTAAAACCCGGACAGCTCTTTTTACTCAGTCCATGTTCCATATTTTTGAGGGTTCCGGGTTTTACTCAGTACAGTTATCCAGCTAACTCGGTAATCATGCTTTGTGAAATACCCCCCAGGTCTTAAGATGGATGTATTAACTATGTACGCAATTGCTGGCAGATCTTTGCAGTTACAGATCTGAGCCTCTGCTTTTAACTAGGAGTTTGCAGCAGGGCGTATCTGACCAAATCCAAGACCATACCCAATTAGGGTTAGGGTGGAATTTATGTTGGCAAGGGTTCCTTAAATACTTAAATCATAAATAAATTTAATGAAATAATCTAAATAAACTTGCTCCTTGCAGGGACTGCTGGATGGGGAAAAGATTCAGGTCTTGATTAGTAGGATACAATGAGGTCCTGATTCTCCCTCTTACAGAAAGGTATGAGTCCCACTGGTGATTTGGTTCTCCTACCCTTATATTTTTAATTAAAGAGAAATGTTGGTACTTCACAGTAGTACGTTGAATATATTGAGAACTTGCTGTGTGTGTTCAATAATGCTCAGTGGCCTCTAAAAGCAGGGCGTTTAGGATCGGCTCTGGAGATAAACTGGGGGATATACTGACCCCTGGAGGAAAAAGGGAGTAAGGGATATACCACTAAATGCAAGCAGAAGCAGGCACTGAATTATCTCATTTAAAACAATGACTTAAAACTGGACAATACTAAAATAGCCTTTATTTGGTTGATCTTTGAAACACTACAGTCTTATCCTAATGTAACTCCAGTTACGCACAAGTCCATGTGTGTTTGTGTACACCTGTATACGGTGAGGGCAGGCATGTTTTTATGTGTACCCAGCTCGAAAGGGAAAAAAGTAAATGTTTACAAGATTAGCTTGTAAAGTTGATGAGCTAACCCCTTCATTTTTAACCTAACATTTGACTGTTATTTCAGGCATCACACAGTGTTCTCAGTCTTTCTCAAACACTTTACCTGGTCCTGTTCAGATGGCTGCTGATTCCTAGCCACACACAGCAATACTAGCACAGCACTAAACCTATGTACAGAGAGCTGCGGACCCACAGAACGAGCTGAAAATTTGTGAGTGTGGGGTTTCTCTTGGTTTACCACGTAATGCTTCAGCCTTGCGCAACAAAGAAAGAACAAATAAATAAAGAAAAGATAAAAAATAAATAAGGTCTACTCATTCAAACACTTATTTTGCATGAAAATGAGGGGCATGGCTAGGTGCCACAGACATAATTTTCATCTGTTTTAAAGAAAAAATACATTCCGTCAGCATTCCATTCCTTGATCCAAAATATACAATCAAAATATTTCACTAAGCACACATACACACGCACACACACAGACACGTGCGCACACACACACACACACACACACACACACACACACACACACACACACGCACACTGTATATACATACTGTGAAAGAAAAGCTTTTAAGTTCAGACATTCGTATAACCACATTTGCAAATGTACTGCCTCTCATAAGACACCAGGGGCCACATGTATAAAACTCTGAGTAAAAGAATGCGTAAAAGAACGCTCAGGGTGAAAGTCGGAAATCTGCTTAAAAAAAGTTTCGCATTTTCTACCTCTGCCTTTCTGTCACGGTGTCGCCATATCACATGGACTCCAAACATTGCGTACGTATGGTGTCCATCATGTGCAGAGGTGCGCAGATTCTCACAGCACGTGTTATATTATATGTCTGAATTTCTGCGTGGAAACTCACTTATGCGGCTTTCTGAGGGCATTTTTCTGCTCAGCGCTGTTTATACATGTGGCCCTTGGACTCCTATATGAGCACAGACAATAGGTGGACACAGAGCTACTCACAAAGTATGAGAGAACAACAGCTTTAAATAGTGCTTTGGCATATTTGCCAGTTGAGTCCTGCCAAGGAATGCATTAGCAGATAGTCTCATTCCCTCTCTCGTGCCTGGAAAGCTCCTCTTTGTAGTTTCTTCTACTAACACTACAGCCTTACTATACCTGACCATAGGTTCCCCTGTCTATTTTAAACCCCTTTACTCAGGTGATAGGCAGCTTTGCACCACTGTTAATGACGACTATACGGCGTTGGACACGTTTCAGGTGACCCTGGGGCGTTGACCTTTTGACCTTTCAGGTAGTGTCTGAGTCATAGTCGCCGGGGTCGGAGGAGTCATTCTCGTCCGCGGACTCTGTGAGGGCAGGGTAAGGGCGCGGTTGGTCCAGGTTGACGTAGGTGACCTTGAGGCTGATGTAGTGCTCCCCCTCCAGGTTGGACAGAATGGACAGGACCTCCGAGACCAGGGTGGCAAAAGAGGGCCTCAGCTCCGGCTCAGGGGCCCAGCACTGGAGCATGATAGCATATCTGCACAGACAGAATAACCATCATGACCCACTCGCACCACTTAGTGCTTTCACAACCACCAGCCAGACACAAAATAATGTTAATGCTACTAAATTGAAGAGATCCCTCGGTAGCCTTTGTGCATGGCTCCCCACAGCTCCGGTGATGATGCAGCAGACTAAATGGATCAGAGAATCTTTAAGTCAAGGTATGAAGCTATAAAGCTTAGTATAAACAATGCAGAATTCACTGAGTAAAGACACTTACTTAAGCGTACATTAATGATAAAGCAAAAGCCTCGGAGGTTGGCCATGCTTCTCATGAACAGGTTTAGCATTAAACCTTCGCATTCTGCTCTTCTTCACTAATCCATCACCAAACACATCCTGTGACCGCACATTTCCGACGCGTTGACTTTTGCTCCAAGAACACTTAAACTAGGCCACGTCAGACGCTAGGGTTTATCAGTAATGTCAGTTTGTACACACAGAATAGGACACTCGGCGGCATTAGTGCAGTTACAGTTTTCTAGCTGCCAGGGTGGTCATTAACTCCTACAGTGTGGTGCACTAAGTGCAATCCACTAACCATTTCATACTGCATAGGTCTCACAAAGAGGATTCTTTTATAGCGAAAATTACCACAACTGCCAGGTGTGAATGTTTACTGCTGTTACAAAAATTCCCAATATATCAGGTGAAATTTCAGATTTCCACCAGCACTTTAAGATATTGTTATCACTTATACACAGCTACTGCAAGGAGCTTTATGTGGCCTCTAAAATCTTCTACCCCATAAACGACCCACACGTATTCTTAAGGACAGGTTTTGGGAATGGGAAAATCAGAAGGCAGACAGCAGGAATATTCAATTAATAAAAAGGCAGAGGTTTAAAAAAAGGCTCCAGAGTAGGACAGTCGGTAAAAGCACTAACCAAGAGAGGAAGCTGGGCTCTATAGTTTATACGAGATTCAAGCCTCAATTTATTATGACTAGAAGTCGTCAGTGGTGGGACGCAATTACCATAGAAATACATGGTGGTCTAAGTCTATCCATACCTTTCCTGGGTTTTGTTTTGTCTATGGAGAGATCTTATAGCCTTTTTTCTGTGTCAGAGAAAGATTCAGAGAGGATGTCTTACAGGGGAGCAGGGCAGTATTGTGGTTGTGGGAGTCTCCGCCCCTTCATTAGGTAATGTGTGATGTCATAAGGGTCAACTTCGGGGTAGGGACTGGCTCCTCTGGTCAGCATCTCCCACATTAGGACCCCAAAGGACCACTACAGAAGGATGATCAATAGCATCAGGCAGTGAAAGGACATAGGTCATTCCTACTGGCTGGAATCTGGCATCTGGTTCAAATTAAGTACACAAAACTTAGTAAGGAATTCTAAAATGAAAATGGTGCTGAGTTGACTTTTAGGTTGCAAAATATTGACATGACAGAGACACTCTTGATAAACATGTGAATTCCCTCTATTGCTGCAACATATGCAATGCGGTGGCAAAATTTGTTAAGTGATGCCAAACGTCCTGTGGAGGTCTGATCATCCAAAACTGGTGACTAAATAAATATTGTTCTGTTGGTGGCCACCACCACTGAGTTGGCAACATGCCAGGCCTAACACCTTAGCCATTTTGGCAAGCAAGCATGCAAAACTAAAGAGAACTATCCATGAAGGGTGTAACAATTAGATGTTTATGCAATAATTCTTAGCACAACAAAATGCTATAGCTGGTCAGTGCATCCCTTGATATACAGTAGCAATATGGATCCAGCCATATGGATCAGGCTAGAGAACAAAATTTTGGGCATGTGGTCAAACTGCAGATAAGACCCTGCCTTGTACCTTTAATGCAAGGTACAAGGTACACAATACATCAGATGCTCAAGTGAAATTCTAGTGGTATACGTGGCCTGTTGAATATGTAATATGTCCGTTTCTAGCAACTGATGATGGGCACCTAAGTAAAATATACAGAAAAATGGCATGTAGCTTTCTGATTGGACAGAGGCCATTTGACTCTGAGTGGGCAAAAATGAAGGAAAATCTTCAGGTTGTTCCTCTCTATTCATACAATTCAATTCATATTGATTCAATTGAATGTCTTTATTTAACATATTTGTTTGTGTGTTTGTGGGTCTGCCCCATGGTCTATGTCTGTTTTACTGCTGGAAACTACAACTGAGGTTCCCAAACGGGAAAATAAAAGTTATTCTATTCTATTCTATACACTCACCACATCTGACTTGATGGTAAACTTTTGCGTCTGCAGGCTCTCGATGGCCATCCACTTGACTGGCAGCTTGGCCTTCCTGTGGTCCTGCACACTGTAGTACTCCTTGTCAAAGATGTCTCGCGCCATGCCGAAATCTGCCACCTTCACCGTGTATGACTCATCCAGCCTGCCAAAAGCAGCCAATCAGAGAGGACAACGGTTATTACTGAAGCTCCCAGCACACAAAAAAAGCATTTCACAGTAGAGTCATTACATTTTCATTGGGGGTATCTATTCAAATACATGTGTATGTTTATCTCCGCATCTATGTATATAATGGAAACCATGGATGAATTAATTCTCTGTTCACACAGCACTGCTAACACAGCTTGTACTTTCAATACTCCCACTGGATTGTAGTAGCTGGCTGTGCCAGTGATAATGTGGTTGTGAGTGGAAGCAGGGGTTATACAGATGCACTGTACGGTCGGTCACACTCTCGTCGGACATTAAGGCAGAATTAGCAGCCACTCTCCGTGCTCTACGAACAGATGCACGTTGGACTGACTCACATGCAGTTGCGCGCTGCCAGGTCTCTGTGTACAAACTTCTTCTGCGTCAAATACTCCATTCCCTTGGCAACCTGAAGCCCGAAGCCAATCAGGTCCTTCACTGTGGGATTCTGGGATATGAAGTCACGCAGTGAGATACAGACATTCACATATACCATTAAAAAGAAGGCAAGAAAAATTAACACTGATAATAGGAACCTTGTGATATATAGGTATAACAAATGGATTTGCACAGCTCTGTTGGTGCTTAAAAAAAGCTATAATTGGCAAAAGCACAAATGGACACATGCTGTCACCGGTTATTACAAGACCCAGTCAATTCCTCTGAAGTCTCTCTCATTATGTCTAATAATTTAATTGGGAATGGAGCCAGGCCAGTTCACAACAGTCATAGGGTACCAAATCTAATAAACTAGTACTGTGATTTATTTTGCCTGTCTGTGTAACAGACCGGTTGAAAATAACATACACAAGATAAATCTGAACTAAAAATATGCAGGACTGCAACATCCATATTTACGTCTTGATTAAATGTTTTGATAAACTGCTCACCCTGTTCTCACAGCGGATGAAGTGACGCAGGTCGCCATGCTTCATGTAGGGCAGCACCACCAGGGGGAGCCCTTCCTGGGGCAGTAGAATGCCCAGTAGAGACAACACATTACTGTGGTGGAAGCCCTTCATCAAGATGCCCTCTTTCAGAAACTGCTCCACCTCCTCCACATCGGTTATCCCTGAAAAAAAAGGGGTACACATGCGCTGCTGAAATGAATCAGCCCTAACGCATCCACATCTCGACCTACGACTGGGGTATTGTATCTGTTTCACTGTGACAACGAAGCACCACCCGTTATGTGGCTCACATGGGCTCC